>VYZT01049399.1:0-29933 GCA_013400735.1 Pomatostomus ruficeps
TTCCCCCAAGACACTAGAGCGTGATGGTGAAGCAGGTTGTTAGATAAGTCCCAGTGCACCAGCTGTCATGAATAGAGTTCTACTCATGGCAGAAGCCGCAGCAAGAGACCGAAGCCTGCGGTGATGGCAGAGTCTCCCCGGAGCTCCCGCCGCCTCTCTCCCTTCTGAGAAAAACCCAAAAAGTGCTGTGCCGCTGCCCGTAGGGCTGTGGTTTTTTCCTTTTTTTTTCACTAGCCCCAAGTCCCACCGCCTTTCTGCCTACCCTGGGGCCAGCCACTCACCTTTTGGTTCTTTTGTCTTTCTTAATCACCCACCCATTATCGCCCCTTAGCAACAAAAATGGGGAAAAATTCCTAAGACAGAGAGACAAACAAAAAAAAAAAAAAGAAAAAGTATCCCAAACCCCAACAGTTGGGTAACAGAAAACCCAAATGCAATGAGACCATGTTAGTGATATTCTCTTATTAATTCTTGTATTCCAAATTCAAATCATCTTGGATAGAAAAACCATCACATGAATGAAAACTATCCCAAAGATCTTCTGTGAGTAAAAAATAACAATATATAGGCGCATGTGACAACTTTTAGCACAAAGATGCACTGATTTAGTGCAATTAATGGCAATTTAGCAGTGAATGTATACTTACTCAGAACCAAATTCAGAACTGCTCACTTTTTACTTAAAACAAAAAAACGTGTTCAAAACAGTGGGAAAGGGAATACAAAACAGAGACAAAAAGTGATGAGAAGTTTGAGGATGGTCCTTTACATTGTCTGAATGAGCTCCACAGATTTTTCCTACCAATAATTTTTTTCTCAATGCTTAATTACCACCCATGTATAAAAACATCATGTACAGATGGTGTTTTTAACAAGCAAAGGAAATCATGACAAGAGCCAATGGCTGAAAGTTGAGCAAGGGAAATCCAAATAAATTTCAAAAGGAATCTGATTAACTTTTGCAAAGATTCTAAGACAAATGTTGAATTCCATATCTTTTCATGTCTCAAATCAACACAGTCTTTAGAAGAAATACAACCAAACTTAGGAGCAAGCTACTGGGCTTCAGGTAGGGTAGCTGAGTATAAGATGTGCCACAGCACCTCCTGTGTATACAGGAGGTCTGACCCTTTGGCCTTTGTATCTGATATTCAGATCTACAAAAACTTGTCAGCAGATTTAATTCCTGAGAGTAGTCCAATTATAACCAGAAGTTTATCTTATGGAAGTGCTATTCTTAATACCAAAACTTAAATTTGCAGATACTGTTAAAAGGAGAAAAGTTAGTAGCAAGATATGAGATCAAGGGAAGGAAAAGAGAGAAAATAAAGAGCCCAGCTGCAAATCAAATTCAAGTAGATGTGAAGAGTCCAAAGTAATTTTCATAGAAGTGGTATCAAAAACCAAACTGAAATTTCAATTTGAAAATGAAAGAGCTATATTTACTGTGCTTTTGCTAAAAGTCAATACTTGTCATTTCCCACAGTAAAGTGTACTAGTATATACATCAAAAATGTAAACTTTTGAAAACAGGACTGTATACGCTAACATGAAAATATTACTTTCCAAGTGGATGTCTTTATCAAATTGACCAACTGTAGCTAGAAAACATTAATATCAAATGAAATATAAGGACAGTCACAGATGATAAATTTGACACAATGATAAGAGAGGTTCCTCCCTACATATGTAGTGTCATATCCAGAAGCTGATTCTCTCTTTGCTTAAGTGGGATCACTGAGGTGAGTTCTGAGGCAATGAGGATCAAGAAATGTCAGACATCTACGAAGTGTTCACAGAACACTAGTCAAAGCAGTGGAGAAACTAAAGTGTGAGATAACAAATGTGGAAAGAATTAGTCTGCTGTGTCCTAAAAATGCAGTGACCTAGAGAAATGTACCTAATCCTAACATGAACAATTAGTCAATATTGTAATTTTAGTAGTCAGTGTTATAAGTTGAAACCGTGTAGACAGTCACAATATCGATGACATACTGTCATGTTACTTCTCTCATGACACTAAAGGCAATGGGAATGAAACTGGAAGAAATTTCTTTTTCCAGCATTCTCAGTAGTTTTTCTTTAGCCACATTCTATCAAAATGGTCCTTCTGTGTTTTCTCTGTCTTCCACTCTCATGTTGTTCAGGCTCTCTGTATACCTTTGGAAAACCAAGCCAAACAGGGTAACTCCCTGCCTTTGCAATGAATGTCAATATAGCATGCCACAGATCTGCTTCTGATCAAACTTGTGTTAGGCAATGGTTTATTCATTGCAATATCTTACTACAAAATCCACCATAACTATTTCTCACATTTATCCTTGGGAAAAGCTTTTGCCAGCTTTATTCAATGGTTTCAATCAATCACTGACAGAGGGGTACAAGCAAAAAATCCCAAGATTTTGAAGAGAAGACAGGAAGTAGGAAGGAGTAATTTTTAATACAATCTACAAATATACAGTGGAAAATGGAGTCTAAATTAAGTGTTAAAAAGAGAGCGAACATCAGAAAAGACTTTCCTTATAAACCTTAAAATAAGAACTTTTTAAGGAGGTTGTAAAAGCTGCTAAAACGAGGATGAGAAAAAGTATTAGAAACGATAGTGCATCAATTAACAGAGGAAGTCAATTATTTCAAACTATTTATTGTTATGATCTATTTCTTTTTTTCCTATCCTTTACATTTTACGACATTATAAGGTCACACTCCGATAATATCAGTTTGAGTACTAGTTTTGAACTGCTAAACAGTGGCCATGCTCATCTGAATCGAAGAAAGAAAGAAGAGTTTTCTATATCTCTTTCCTTCACAGTGTGTGCTTCTTACATGTGTTCTTAGAAATTCGTACTTTATTGAACGTTCCCACCATTTCTGAATGTCTCCAGGTATTTTTTCTATCTGAGATTTTACCAAAACTATATCATGATTTTGTATAATTTTACCCTTTTTATTATTGTTGTTCATTCTGGAGGGTGGATTCACTCTGGAATAATATTTTCCTGCTCTGATTTTCTTTATTGTATTTTAACAACTCTACAATTTCTCTGTTGTGAGTGTATCTAACATGTCCTATGCAACTTCCTTCCTATTTTCCCTGAAATTTGCAAACACTTTTTAAAACTGTGAAAATATGAAGATGAATGGTTCGTTTTATCTGCTAAAAATATTCAGAAGGCCATATCCTTTGACTGTTTTAGCATTCTAGCTTCATGATAATCTTGGACTTAAAAATGATTATTTACTTTTCTAGTACAGATGTTTTCTTTTTCTGTTTTATCTTTCTCAATATTTATATTGCATGCATTAGTTTCTTATCCTCATACCACTTTAAATGTTCCACATCTAATAGGACAGTTAGGACAAGAGGCAACAGGCAGAAACTCATGCACAGGAAATTCTACCTGAACATGAGGAAGAACTTCTTTACTGTGGGGGTGACTGAGCACTGGAACAGATTGTACAGAGAGGGTGTGGAGTCTCCCTCACTGGAGATGATTTCAAGAATCACCTGGGGTTAGTCCTGTGCCATGTGCTCTGGGATGAACCTGCTTGAGCAGGGAGGTTGGACCAGATGATCCACTGTGGTCCTTTCCAACTTTACCCACTCTGATTCTTTGATAGGACTCTCACCATACTGAAAAGAACCGAAAATTGCTATACTTACCTTCTCCCATATACAGTTCCTCCATAATATACTTAACATATATTGTAATCTTTCAGAACTTCCAATCAGCCACAGTAAGACAATTAAAAAATGTAAAATTCAAAGTAATTCTTAAGGGAAAATAAGTATTCCAGCTGTATGACCCAAAGAAGCTAGATTCCATACAGAACCACATAGACTAATGTGGTTGGAAGAAGGGAACAGAAATGCCTCTTTAATTGTGATAAATCCCCAAATATTTGCATTTGAATGATTCAAGCTCCTTGTTCAATCTTTATGCTCCCATTCTTTCTAGTTGTTCTAGTCTCTCCTCTTCTATGATTCACCATAGTCTCATGTCTTCACTGGTACATTTCTGAAGATGTATGCTGGCTTGGGAATGTAGTTCATAAAGGACTATACATTCCCCATTAGAGAGACATTATTTTCCCTCTTCTTATAAATAACTAAATAGTTAAGTTAAAAATATCATTTTTGAAAAATATTTGTTTCAGTGAAAGTAAACTTTTAGCTTTGCAAAAATCAACATTTTCCATAAAACTCAGACAATTTAAAATAATGTTGATGATGGTTAAGACAATGAATATGAAAATAATATTAATAACAGTAATAATAGTTGTTATTATTATTATAGTTGTTGTTGTTGTTACTGCTGTTGCTATTATTCTGAATGCTCAGTAAAAAATATTCAACTAGTCCAAAAAGGAATGAATAGCTAACTTTAGTTAGTCCCTGAAATTATGTTGACTCAGACTTCATTAAAGTAATACATTTTTTTCAGAAAGTATATGCAAAATGTATCATGAAAGTAGCTAAACCATCTGACCACACCATATGTAGTTTATCAGTAGGGATTAACTACTGAAAGAAAATATGACTAGAGGTAGAGATGGAAAGGCTCATTTTATTTAGGTAAGTCTCATGATAAAAAAAGAATCCTTTTTATTTTTGGAATTTTTTTAGAATTTATGCTTTGACAAAAATAAAGCTAAATAACAAAACTCATTGATTTTTGTGAAGGGAAACTATTCACACTTCAACTTTCAGTGTGCTTGTGAAGGAAGCAGGGACTTGTTACATCCATGTATTGATTGTACAGCTTCAGAATATTAGATGCAGGATGAAGTTCTGACCCTACTGAAGACTCCCACTCTTAACAGCAGGGGCAGGATTTCACTTCTTTCTGAACTGAAGTATGGCAGCTACTCCAGGCCACACAACAAAACAAGGAAAGAAGAATGATTTTTGTACACAGACACATATACATAAGGACAGATCATGTTGAAAACACAGAAAGATATAGGATATAGAATCTTATTCTCCCCCAGGTTCAATATTGAGTGTTTTGATGATAGCATTATGGTTGTTTTATCCAGGAATCCAACAAATCTGGTTACATAGAGGCTAGATCAGCAACTAAAGCTTCATGTCAGCAATAGAGGAGAACCACATACACAGTGGAGTTTCCTTCTCAGTGTCACATCTGTAAAAATATGCCAAGAAGATTACTTTTGGCTATATACAGTTTTCTCTACGTAAGTAGGAACCATGTCCTCTTGTAGCAGTAACCCAACCAGCTGCCTCCATGAGAACTAGAGAAATAACTTGGGCAGATTTTCCTTCCCAGGATAGTGAATCTGAGGAAGATGGAGGCAGCATGCTTGGGGGAAATTCCCTCACTGCCACGTTTTAACCCTGTCAATCAAAGATTCTGTTCCACCTCTGTTATTTTAATATTCATCACATTGTATTACTATTCAAGAGTTACTAGAAACTTCTACTGTTCTGTTATACCAATTGCCTAATGCAAATATGTTCTGCCTTTGTCCAGAACTCATTGGAAAACTGTCATCCCCTGTCAATCTGTGATTTGATGAGACCCTGGACTCTTCCCTTCTGACCTCCCCTTTCCTTTCCCCTTAAAACTCTGTGTAATCAGCCCCTCGAGGTCTTTCTGATAGCTCGCATCCTGAAGAGACAATAAAAGGGTACCGGGTGCTGCTATCAGGGGTCCGTTCTCTCTTCTTTACTTCTACCTGCTTTATTAACAACGACTGCTCTGCCCTTCCACTATAAAGGCAATACCTAGGTAAATAGATAGAGAAATACGGCCCTTCTGCAGCGGTCGATCTGGCCAAGGGGGCTAGAGAAATTGTTTGGCAAAACCCTGGGCAGTTTTGTGGTCCCCAAAAAGTGTTATCCTCTCTTTCTTCACTCGTCTGTTATTGATTCTACATCTGTAACTATATGACCTTTAAAATCGTAAATGTTTTCTATGACTGGAAAAGTCAATCTCAGTGTGAGAGAAACACTGATTACAACATGGAGGGCTTGCTTGTTTGCCATACTGCAGTGGTGTTGTCAGTCATGTCAGGCATGAGAACCCTGTCAGGTGCCCCAGCCAAGTTATCTTCAGCATCCTTATCACGGCCTGAGGAATGCAAGCAGTTCTAAATTGGGAACGAAGACGCTAGAAGAGAGAATAACAAAAACAGGTGAAGAGGGACTGTACCATCCTGGACTGAGACCAATCAGGTGTCCTGAAAGGTGCATACAGGGCGCGTGGACACTGCAGGAGATCCAACCAGGTTGTGCGTGATCCCGCGAAGTACAGCTGCAGAAATGCATAAGAATGGAGTAATGTAAACAATAAACGGACTCTTGCGAAATCACATTGATTCATTGTACGAGGGTCCCGTGTTCCCGCACAGCGGGCTGAAAAAAATTGGCAGCAGCTCTTTTATGTCTACTTTTGCATTGTGTAGTATGGTTAGCTGCAAATTTCCTCTTGCTCTTACAGTGATTCAAGTTGCTTATTTTAGCTTCCATATTTCTTATCTTGACTGGGTGGTTACATTAACTATTGCCATTAATGGATTGCTAAACACATTTCTGTACATAGTGTAGAGTATGGAGAATGTGTCTACCAGAATCTGCAGCAGTCAGTTGTATGTGAGCAGCTTCAAACATTTTTCGATTCATGCACTAATTATAGCTGAACCATGCTTTAAAAATGCAATATTGGGCCTTTACATGGGAATTCATAACTAATGGTCAACTAGTTCACATAGTGAGGCTGGTGATAAAATTATAGACAGAAGAGTTTGGAAACTAACATCCTATACAAATATTTTTTACACTTGAGAACAGATCTGAGTCCTATGAACAGCATGCCTTCAGGAAAGGCTACTGCTCTAGCACAGCCTGGTATCTCCAGTTGCACCTCAGAATGAGGATGTGAACAGGAAGTAATTTTGAGGAGATCCGTGTTTGCCCCACTCTGTAGACAATAGGGGCATTGTAGCTTTCTTTGAAGGTCTGAGGGAGAAAAGATGGAGAGAGGGAAGGAGAAAGAGCTGTAGTTTTTCCTCATTCAAGTAACAGTTTTATTATTCAAAACCTACATTTTCAACCTGGAATAAAAAAAACAAACTGCCAAACATATACATTCCTGAATATGGAATGTAAATGTAAACATTTAGATTTACAGATTTGGTCTAAGAAAAATAAAGCAGACTTCAAGTCTATTCTATGCCACTCATTAGCATGGCTGGAGTTTGGAAGAGTCTTAAGCTTGCTTATTGTTCGTGCAATAATATGGTAGAATTATCACTGGCCTGTTTGCTTTCTTAGACCATACTTATGCAGTGCACCTGACAATTCCTAGTCACAGAACCTTTCCAAAGGTTGGAACTGTGCAGAAGTCTCATTCTTGTTCCATTCCAACTCTTCTGCTGGTCCTCAGGAAGCAACAACCTGGTTCCACAGAGACCTGTGTTCTCCCTGAGAGGGAATTGGGCAGCTTAGGTATGAACTGGCCCTGATAATAGAAATGACTGTTGAAGTTTCCATTCAGGTTTGTGGCCTGTATATCTGTCTGGGTTTTAAGACTATTTACCATCTGACTATTTGGCTCCTTTTACTATCATCATCACCCTAGATGATGTATCTTCATTATTTTTTTATGATTTAAATCATGGGATACAAAATCTGGAAATGAGCAGAAGAAACATCCAGTGGTAAAACTAGGGAAAGATAAAGTGTAAGCACTTGGAAAAAAATACCCTTCTTTGGTTACTGAATGTTTCTAGTCTCTAGTTTTTCCAGATGGTGCCTGCTTTAAGCATGAGTGTAATAGCATGGCATGGGGCGGAGTGAGGGGATGGAAGCTACTGCGGGCCCAGCTATTTCTTTGTCCCTCCATGGGGAGAAAGAGAATGCCAGACGTATCCTCACACGGAATCAGGCTCACTTCCCACCCACCCGTGCCAGGAGAAGGCACAGATTCTCACCCGTGCATGCAGGATAGCTCACACAAAGGCCAGAGGCAAGGAGTGGAGGGCCCTCTCATTTGGCAATTCCAGCAAGGCTTTATTTCTGTCACTGAAGGGAAGCTAGGGATGAAAGAGGCCTAGGCCAACGTGGCCTAGGCTTATAAAGGGTACAAATCAGGGGGTGGGGAGAAGGTACAGCAGGATGGAGAGAGGGGTGGGCTGAGGGGTCTGCCCAGGTAGGCACAGTCAGGTTACAGCTGCCTTAGTCCAAGTCAATGAGAGATGAGAGGTTTTTCCTTCCAGTGTATCTGGGGCTCTCTCAAACCCTGGAATCCAACCACCACCAGGGGTTACCTTCCTGGGATTCCCCCACAACACATGAGCAAAACAGCAAACAACACCTTTCTCCCATTTTTTCTGATTATAACTGTATTTTTTAAAAAGTAAAGGTTTTTCAAAATTTTGCATCATTGATGTGGACATTGTAAGGTCTTCTTTTTAAATAATTATCCTTCTTTTGTCTGGAGAAAGATAGGGTGTTTTCATGTGATTTAAATTATGCAAAAGTGCCATGCCCTAACAAATTATTTACCAACCAAAATAAAAAAGCTAACCAATACCTAACTAACTACTAACTACCTAGATTTTAATAGCAATTTACCTTGTGATGCAAATTACTTGATCCATAACTACAGACACATTGGTGTTACTGGAAACTTTCCTTGATGTGGCACTTCACCAGTTACTTTTACCTTTTTGTTGGGGTGGTACGTATAAATAATAAAGGCCGGAGAGCCCCAGAATGTACCACCGAAGAAAGGGAGTTCTGGTGGAGGGCTCCCAAAACTAAAGAGCTCCCCCCAGAAACAGGTGTCACAATAGCTTAACCCAAGTTATGACAAGCCTACCCCCAAGTCCCCTCATTGGATACCCAGTTGTCAGTTAATTTCTATATACTCCCCAAGTTCTAGTAAGTTCTCCGTTATTCAGTTGGTGATTTGTTTTCCCCTCTTGATTCTTCACTCTCTCCTCCTTATTCCCCAAGTTACTGGCTCTGTAACCCTGGACTCTCCTTAATTCCTCCCCTGTACCCTCATCTGCTTGGCTGTTTATTCCCCTTAAAACCCNTATCTGGGAAGGCGCCATAAGAAAGCCGAGAAGCAACACCTTTTCATAATTTATTTCGGATACATTTTTTGTATTATTGATTTAGGTGTCAGTGATATAAAGATGCAAGAAAGGTGAAATCGTCTTCAACACTAAAGTAATCCAGCCAAGCACTTTTTTAATGCAAAAGGAGATAGTAATGAAATAGGGAAGTAATGAATAAAAACACATATAGACACAAACCTGGTGAAGTAGGAATAGTGAGACAGTGCCTAAGACCAAAAGTTTCAAGTCAACAATAGACAGCCCATTAAAAAAAAACTCTGCAGATTTGAAGACTTGGAAGTCCACATGGACTTTATAAATGATAAGAAGAAGGAAACGAGATGAACTTGAGGACTTGGGATACCAGTGGAGGGATTGTGAGTCCATACAAAATTTATGAAGGGAATATGTAAGGGAAGAGGATTGGGGAGGAACAAGGAGGGGAATAAACCAAAAGGGGTACAATAGGAGCCAGTTGTGTATAAACTGGGACTGGCCAGTACACTCATCTGACCAAACCCTTCACCTAGTTCTACAGTCTGCCCTATCTTCTTCATAAATAATTTCTTAGCTATCTCTTTGTGTAAACTTACTCTCTGCCCCTGTGTGACAGCTGGAAGGACTATGTGTCAGTAACCAGGGGAAGTGGGACAAGATGGGACTAGCAACTGGTGTCAAGCTGTGTGGTGCCAGCAACAGTAGCAAAAGAGGGTCTCAGTGTCTGTAGTAGAGGAGTCACAGGTCCTAGGTGCATCTCTCTCTGCAGCGTTTGGACACCTGTGTGTTTGCCTCTTCCCTGAACCTGGTGGACACCAGGATGTACATGTAATTTCTTTGCAATCTTCAGCTAGAGTAACTGGAGAGCAGGAGGACCAGAGGTATCTGATAGGCAGAAGTTCTGTGCTGATATTAGGGGGACCCAGAAGTGTGGAGTGCCAGTGTGTGAATGTATGCATTTGTTTGCTAGTGAGGACTGAGCTGGACTAGTTTGGTCTGGCTGTATGCAGCTACCAGAGAGCTGTGACAGGAAATACCAGACAAAAAAACATACATGCAACAACGCAGCCTCAAGAAGCAGGTGGCGAAAACCTAAGGAAGATGACTTAATTTACTCTTTCTCTTATGTGATTTATTTTTGAGACATATCTTCATTATATAACTTGTTTAGTTGTAACCTGTACATATAAAGTCTGCTGATTCTAAATTTAATTTCAGTGATATCTGCAGAGCAAACCAATTCTGAAGAAAATAAAAGGATATGCAAGAAATTCTAGTGCATATTGCAGTTACTGGCTCATATTAATAGAAACTTTTCTTTTAGGCCAAAAGGACCCTCTAAGAAAATGAAAATACTTGAGAACATGCTTAATGCCACACCTCATCTAGGCTGCTTTATTAAGCAGCTTGAGAACTCTGTCAGCTCAGAATAGTTTTTAATGGTTTGGTTGTATTCTAACCAATTCTTCTTCTCACAAAAATAAATATATCTGATAATTCTCAAGCTTCACTTCCACTGAAAGTTATGTAAAAGTAAATTTTTGGCAGGTATTTAACACTGCTTCCCAGTCAGTGCTGTTGCTACCTAAATCTGAAGACAGGATTTTAAAAGACAACACAACCTAACACAAACGAAATTACTTAGACCATTTTTACTGATGAATATTAGCTTTATTGGAGGAACAAAAGTTTAAAGAGATGAGAAATAGCTGTGAGTGTACAAAAAGCAATACAGCAGACTTGTTTCTGTTGGACAGGTGAGTATAACTGGAAAGAATAAGAACCACTCTGTCACTGGTACTGATTCACCGAATACTTAGCATTATATTTGAATTCCACTTACAAAGTGTAGAAAGAATACTTCACTAAAAACAAACCTGTAGATAGAGCCTTGCATACTTTTTTAATGATACATTTATTTTTAAATGGATATTAGGCAAACTGGGGATTTCTATTGCTGCAAAACATGTACAGTTATGGCTCAAGAGCAGTGTTGTTATCCATGCAGTCAGATTACTGAAGTGCAATTCTGTTCTGGGTTAACATTATTTCTACATGGATATTTTAGAATAGGTTGTTGTTCCTTCCTTTATTCTGCAGTGAAACCAAAGATCTAAATTAAGCTAGTGATAAAAGGAGGAGAAAGACACACAAATGTTGAAGTTAAGATATAGTTGAAGTTAACATCCACAGTACAAACTCAGTTGACATGTCACGTGCATTGATCAACCTAGGTACAACTCTTAAATGGACTTCTGCCTGGTTAGTGGTTACCTAAATTAGAGGCTGCACATGATTTCAGAGTTGGAAGATCAAGCAAAAAGAAATGAAGAGTGGTTTGTACCAGGAATGTTTGTCTTGCAAAGCAGGCATGCAAAACCTAAGTTGTTTAATCAATGTAATTGTTACTGTATCAATTACTATTACTATATTAAATATTATTAATGTCACAATTGTAGCTAAGGATGAAGACTGAAAGTAGTCCTACAACGACTGGAAACATATTAAGCAATATAACTGTGAAAATTCTGTGATTCACTTACACAGTTAGGCAAAATGTTTTCACCAAATTGTGGGATCACATGCAAAATATTATTCCATAATTTGCTTGGCTGTATCTGTCCATTTCTGTTTTATTTTATCTTGCATTTTCAGTTGCTCTAAAATTCATGTGTATTGTGATAGTGCAAAATAATTCTAGTCATAGGTGAAGGTAGTGTTCAAATGTGCACCAGAAAGGTTACAGAAGAAAAAGAGAGCTTATCTCATCACATCTACTCTCTAAAAGTTATCATAGCATTTGTGACAGGATTCTAGAAGAAGGGACTTTACTGCAGAATGACAGGTTTCTTGTTAAGGACTTTGCAAGTGCTCTTCTGAAAATGAAATTTTATGATCTGTCTGATGACATCATCTGTTGACTGAAGATGGGAATCAATATCCTGGTTTCATGTACAGTTTGAAGTAAGTGAACTTGGTATCTTAAAGCTCTCTCCAGAGTGAAAATATTCTTTGAATCCCAATTTCATGTCTGTGTCACTTCAAGCACAGTGAATGAAAGAAAGAACTGAAAAAACCTCATGTTAATAAGTTTCCCAGTCTATATGTAAGAGGCTGTGCATTCTTATATTCACAGGTGCCACATGAATATTACCACATCATATATGAAAAAAAGGGGTGGGAGATGGTTGATTCCAAGAGCACATCTTACTCTGTTATCAAGCTGTGAAAACTCAATAAAAATTTTCATAAATAATGTGACCTAAAAAGAGTTATTCTGAATCATAGTCTGAATGTTAACAGTGTTTTCCATGTATTCACTGAAGACTAAGATT
Organism: Pomatostomus ruficeps; assembly: GCA_013400735.1. Lineage (NCBI taxonomy): Eukaryota > Metazoa > Chordata > Aves > Passeriformes > Timaliidae > Pomatostomus > Pomatostomus ruficeps. Next base: position 12,423 of record VYZT01049399.1, read on the forward strand.
ACATTGCAGAGGTCTGTCTAACTTATTTTTTCCAGGGCAGAGTCACTGGACAGAGAAAGGTTCCTTCAGTAAACTAATTCAAAGCACATGAAGGAAGCTCTGAACTGCCCTTCAGAAGAACCATTTTTCAATAGAGCCTTGGGAGAAAAGCCTGCCTTAGCTAAAATTAAACTTTAAGGTTACATTCCTTAATGCAATAAAGAAATTCTTTATAGCAAAATGCTAATGAAAAACAAAATACTAAATCTATTATGGTTATCAAAGGGAAAGAGCTTTTCTCACGATGGTTATGCATACTTAATACCTTTTAAAACCTTCTGTGTTAAATTAATTCCATTTGTTTTCAATGTCTCTCTGCTTCTCATGATGGCCACTTAAAGTTTTATCATGTCCTGTGGATCCTAGTCTTTGCTGTATGGCTTCTTTGATTCTGTACTTCTTTTCATACAAACACGCTGCCTTGCAAGTTCCATAGGTATGTACTGAATCCATGGAGAAGATCTAATGGTTCATACAATGTATTCACCTCATACCCACAAGAGCTTTTACAGGAGTATGCCATAATCAAATTTAAAATATAAAATAGCTTGCCTTTACTTGACTTGTGTTTTTTAACTTTAAAATTATCCTACATATGTAAAATAACATGAAATCTTAATTGTGCCAAGGATTACAGAAACATAGTAGAATGCATCTGCCCCAAACTGCTTGAAATATCAGAAAATTGAAAGAGAGGAAACAGCAACAAGAAAATTTACTGCAGCAAGTCCTTAAAAAACCCCAAGTGTGAACTTCTCACCAGCTAGTGCACTATTTTCTGGACCACATAGTTCCTGAAATTTGAGACAAGTGAGGAGGTAAAACACCACCCACTCCATTATTTATATTAGACTGATTTGTACAGAAGAAAACTTAAGTGAACGTGTAGGAAAAAGGTTTCTGAATAATAAAATGAATTATTTTCAATACTTACTGAAGATGCAAGATATTAAAAAAAACCCCTTCTCTTAACATATGATAAATATATGACCTTTGAATACTTTTATTCTGATAAATCATTAGCACAATCATATTTCTTTCAAAAGAAATCACTGTAATCTGATCAATGCCATTAAACTGGCAGGAAAAAAAAAACTTTGACCAGAAGAGAAGGATTTTACACATTACTTGCATGTATAAACTTAATTCTGTGATCTCATTCTATTCCACTGTTACCTTTGGAATATTTTCTTCTTTACAGTAAATATTATTCTTTGGGTTTTATCAATATTTAATAGAGATGTTGTGTTTTTTCTCTGTTTCCTCTCTTGGGAAATGAAAATGTTATATGTAGTAGGTCATTCTACATGACTAACATTTTTTTGGTAGACAGAAAAATATCAGTCCACATTTCTCTTCCAGAAGAGAGACATCTGAAGTCTCTCCATGTGAAGTATTGCCTTTTTCCTGTGTAAAGGCATGGGACACAATGTAAATTATAAGGTCTTGTATTAAAACTGTCCTCTACTTGTTCTTCTCTATAGATGGCACAATAAAAATTTTCTTCCCTTTCCCATGGTACAGAAAGTCAGGAAGGAATACTAAGACAGAAAGTTGGAAATCTACACAGTTTTAACTTGAACCATTTAATAAGAAAGTGGGAAGGACCATAGGACGTGAAGTGATTTTCCCAAGCATCACATCCTAAAGGATTACCTGGCCTTTGGGTGTGTAGAATTGCAACCATGCATTCATAGGGTCCTGTAATACACAACCACATGAAGGCTTTATCCTCTAAACTTCTCTACTTTATTACAAATTACCACAAATACCACAAAGATTGTCACTAGGAAATCCACCTAATTAATGAAATCCATGTAATTAATAAATGAATATGAATAAATATATATACACCAAGCTATTAAAAATAATTGTCAGCAAACAATAATTACTATCAATCAATAATACCTTATCAATCAGTATTGCAGTACAACCACTAACAGCAATAACCAAACACTACTACAGGTTACTACAACTTACCATTAGTGAAGCAAGCATAACAGCAGTGTAACACCAAATATGACAGGTTACCTACAAGAATATATATATTATATTGATAAGAAGTGAATTGGACAGATTTCAGAAGGGGCTACACTATCCAAAAGGAGGGGGGAGAGATCCCAGAAGGATCTAGTCACCACAAAAAGGGGGAGGACGGACTGAACCAAGAAGGTAATAGTCTCCCTTCAAAACTGATCCATGTTATAGAGCCTGGAGTCAGGCAGGTGTTCCCAGTGAGAGTCCAAAAGCTGACAAAAAGTTCGCGTGGGAGTCAACTGTGAAGTTCTCAGAGACCAAGAAGCTCCATTTTGAATAAAAAATAAGTCCTTTTTATAACATTGAGATAGTGTAGGATATCTTACTTTGAGCAACCACTAATTCTGATTTTTTTGCCTGTTAAAGCCATTAGACGATGGTGGCTTTTGTTCTTTCAGAGCTAGGTGATATTCCACCTTATCAGATTATAAATTTCCACTAAAGTCCCTTGGGTTTGTGCTTATCCATTGTATCTTTGGTTTCTGTGTACCCTGGCTGCACTTGAAAGTGACCAGCTGCACTTTTCAAAGATGTCAATATTTTTCAGCAGCCAGTTTCTTTTGTTCAGTATTTGCCAGGCCACCTTTATGGCTGCTCACATCACCAAAGCAATTCCAATATGAATGTCAGAGCCAAAAGGGAAATTCAGGAGTTGTTTTAAGTATCCAACAATCTTTTTAACAGAATATCTTGCTTCCTAATACTGAGCTACTGCTTCCCACCTTAAAAAATGAAAATACTATCTGCACTTGGCTGATATGACCTCCATTCATTCTTTTGTGATGAAAAATTACACCAATGCGTGGCAGAATGACCAGAGTAGTAAATCAAGTGTTACTGAAAGAACAAATGGTATAAAATTATACTGACTATACTGATTTGGGCATATATAAAAACCAGCAACACAACACAAATATCCTTTAGACACTGTGCAACTAAAACTGTCACATTCCCTCTTCTTTGAATGTTTTGATCTTGTGCATCCTGCCTAGACATAATAACCCTCAGGTTTTACTGCAAGATACAGTTACTCCTTTGCTTCATTCCCTCCTAATATTGATTAATATTGTTCATTTATAAAACCTGACTATGACTCACTGAATATAAAGGCTCAGAAAAGAGACCAATATTCCTTTATTTGATACCTGTTACTCTTTGCAGATGGAAATCAAAGGAAAAGCAACAGAAAATGGCAATTTATTTCACATATCAAAAGAAAGATATTAATGTAAGAAATTCTCTTACTAATTTTCAAAAAGTTACGGACTTCAAAAAGGACTACTTTCTTTCATTCACTCCTTTTGCAACTGGTATTTTATGGCAGTGGTTTCTAGCTTTTGTGATAACAATTTTCGTTGTTTTTCCCATACAGTGAAAAAAAATGGACAGAGCTATGGTTCAACAATTAAGCCAAAGAATTCTATGTAAGTCAAGCTGCATACTTAATTATCACTATATGTTACTTTAATTTGGTATCTGATTTGCATTCTGAGTAAGTAAACCCTGGTAAACCTCCCATCATTATATGAATAGTCAAAGACAAACTGGCATGGCTAAGTGAAATTTGTTTACATTGTTTATTTGAGCATGTCTTGGAATATAGGCTGTTTACCCTACCGATTTTTTCCCCCATTCCGCAGGTGGGGAGTGAGAAAGTGGCTGTGTGGGGCTTAGTAGCCAGCTGGGGTTAAAGCAGAACAATTAATTATACTATAAATTATACTAATAGTATAGTAATAAACTATACTGATGTCCCCCAAATTCAGTCTGTTTTGTCTGTAATGGTAATTGTTGAGTGATCTTCCTGTCCTTATCTTGACCCCTGAGTCTCTTGTTCTATTTTGTCTCTCCTGTTCACTTGAGGATGGGGAATGACAGAGCTGCTTGCTGGGACCCTGGCATACAGTCAGCATCAGCTCACCACAAACAGGAATGTCTAACTCCTGAATGCTGGAAATATTCACAAATGAGGGGATTAACTAGGGAAAGTGGAAGTCGGGATTAAATTGGATCTGTGACCTGACATCAGGATGGTCAGTCAGCTAAATTAAGAGCTAAACTAATCCTGTGCCTCCTAGAAAAAAAAGATGAACTTAACTAAGTTTTGAATCAAAAACTTTATACTGGAAAATTAAATCTAAGGTACTCTCTAAAATCCAGAGCTGCCAATTGATCCTTCTGAATATTCAGTGTTCTTTACTGAATGAAGACACATTTTTCCAGGGTGTGAAAACACCCTTCTTATGAGACCCCACCTTGAGTGCTGTGTCCAGCACTGGCGTCCCCAGCACAGGACGGACATGGACCTGTTGGAGCAAGTCCAGAGGAGGGTTGCCAAGTTGTTCAGAGAGATGGAACACCTCTGCTATGAGGAAAGGCTAAGAGAATTTGAATTGTTCAACCTGGAAAAGAGAAGGCTTTGAGGTGACCTGATTGAGGCCTTCCAGTACCTGAAGGGATCCTACAACAAAGATGGAGAGAGAACATTTACAAGGGCACATAGTGACATGACAAGGGAGAATAGCATCAAACTGCAAGAGAGTAGGTTTAGATTAGATATTAAGAAGAAATTCTTTACTGTGTGAGTGGTGAGGCACTGGAACAAGTTGTCCAGAGAAGTTGTGGATGCTCCATCCCTTAAGGTGTTCAGGGCCAGGCTGGATGGGGCTTTGAGCAACCTGGTCTAGTGAAAGGTGTCCCTGCCCATGGCAGGAGGGGTTGGAACTAGATGATCTTTAACATCCCTTCCAATTCAGCCCATTTCATGATTCTGTGATTTGAATGATGTTCTGTGAAGTGCCTTGGATTCCTTGTATAGGAAGCAGTAGGATACACGGTCAGATGAAAGGCATGCTCTTAACATAGTAGGGCTCATGGGCAGGTGTAGGGTGTGCAGTATTTGGCTGCAATAAGAGTGCATGTGTGTTAATGAAGACTTCTTTAAATTGGGGTCCTAGTAGGAAATGCCTCCTTGCTATTTTTCCAGTGTTGTAAGGAGCTGTAGCCTCTCATAGAATACATAACCCAACATGCAAGGTGCAATTGCAGCAAACTAAAATATGCACTGAAGAGCTGCTACTGGCACATGGCATCAGAGACATGGAGAAGGGTGCACCCCTCCACTGCAGATCCATAAAATATGGCCTTTACTGTGGGAGAACATGAAGCACAAATCACCTGTGAAAGCTGTGCAAGCACTGTAAGCCTGCAACCAGCCACACTGCCAACTCCAGGTATTAAAGATAATGGACCATTTGGATTTCCAAGAACTCCTTAGGGATGTCACATGCCTCTCTGACTTTTTAAATCTTTCTTCACATTTCCCAGTTTTGGCAGACCAGACCTGCCTTCGAGGACTGTTGAAGCTTCTTAAGCACAGCAAGGACCTGCCGCAGGCAGGAATGGCCGTGCTCCTATCCCACGGGAGGGGCGCTGGCCAGCTCCCCCGCCCGCTCCCGACCCCTGCGGCCTCTTTCCCTGCCTCTGGTCCCCGGCAGGCACTCCTGCGGCATGGAACCATGCCTCTGGCTTCCCTTGCCCTCACCACCCCGGCACGCACTCCGAGAGGAAGCGGGGCCGGAGCTGAGATGCAAGTAAGGCAGCTGCTTCTCGCAGCCCTGCTCTGCTTTCTGCTGTGCAGCTGCTCGAGGTGAAGCGGAGTAGGAGGTTAAGTGTAGTAGTGTTCAAGTGGGAAGGACAGGGAACCCCAGGGATAGCTGCTCCGTTCCAGAACGTTTTCCTTCACTCTTACCACAGCGGAGGGGCTGGCAGACGGCCCCGTGAACAGTTTCGGAACGTTTCTGTATAAAACCCAGCTCCTCATTTCACTTTCTGCTGACACTGTTGCAGCAGAGACTTGGGGAGCAGCTGCCCTGTCCCGCTGCCGTGAGTGGCTGCCTGTCGCGGGCACAGCGCCCATCCGTGCCGTAGGGACAGGCGCAGCATGTGGCCTGGGACAGGCACAGCACGCTGTGTGGATGGGCTCTAAGTCCGGCACCGCCGTTTTCCTGCTGCCCTGGTGTACAGCTGGGAAGTTCGCTCCTCCGTGCGGCCGCTCCTTTAAGCGAAGTCCCGGAGCCTCGGCGCCACAGACAGCGAGGGTGTGCAAGGAGAGGGAGGGAAGGAGCCGGAGGACCGACTGGGAGAGATACTTTGCGGTATTTTCAGACATTTGAAAACCCTTTGGGGAGAAAGAGAAGTAAAGATGTGGGAAGATCTGTGAAGTCCTAAAAAAATGAGAGAAGGCGGTCTAGGAGCGGTTCAGGTGGAAGATGAGAGAGCCTCTGAGGAGCCATAAGGGCGTTGCCTTAAATTGACAGACTAGTGATGAGGTAAAAGCACCACTTCGAACAAAACCTGCAAAGTTGTGGTGAAAACAGGCTCTACTGAGAAGCAGTGTGGTTAATAATAACTGTTTTGATTGACTGTAGAGTCGCAAAGATGATCTTCAGCAATTTCTGTCAGTCGCCTTAATTCTGACCCTTTTGACTAGAACGGACTACACAGGGGTGGCGGGTTGGCCTAAAGACGGTTTACTCCATGGAAGCAAGTGCCTTGGAGTGCAATAAGTTACAGTTTTTCCTGATCTGTGAAGGTGGCTAAAATCACACAAGAAACCTGACCTACTGATATGGAAAAGAGAGCAACTAGTCAGCCGTTAGCAGGAGACTGCATTCCTGTTATCAGTCAAATAAATTAATTGGCAAGTGCTCACCTGTCATTCTAAGGCATCATTTGCCAATTCCTGCATTTCATTTGCTTCTTCACATAACGCACACAACTTAGAAAGACATTCTGTCTGGTTTTTCAGACTGATTTAGATAGTTTGTTCCCCAAGTTTTGCCATTTCACAGGGTTTGAGGACTTCAAAATGTCATTATCTGTTTGACCTGAGTGCTTAAATCCATCAGCGCAGTTAGCCTTTGAAATGAATGATACCTGGTTGTTGCCCCCTTTAATTCGGTGCCCGGTGGGCTGCTCTGGGATTCTTTGTTTTTCTCATCTTTTTGTCAGGACAAGAGATGTCTTCAGCTGCTGAGGGATGTTTTGCAAACCTCTTGGTAGGTATGTCTCAGAGCTCTGTATAAACATCTGAAGAGCACTGCCTGGGGACAGGTAAGCTTGAACACAGAGTTGGCTGTATGCTAGTGTCAGCGAGGAAAACATGTTGGGGGCTCCCTGGCCTGCTCCCACAGGCTGACACGTTTCTGTTGCGTAGGTAAAGAAACATACAGGGTCCTTTTCTGCAGTGTTAGTAAAATGTTATTTGGAAGTACATGCATGAACATGTTCTTTTTTCTGCTGTGAACTTCCAGCAATGCTTGTATTTAGATGGGAAGAAAATGACATATTAGTGATCCTCATTTCTACAGGACCCCCAAAAGAAACCTGGTTCCTTACATGAAGAATCTTTTTTCATTCTAGCTGAAAATACTAATAACTGGGAAAAAACCCACATCTTTATTTCTTCCACACGTATGTGAGTGTTCTAGAAGCAGTGATAATTACCCTCACAGCTATTATTCCTTAAGTACTCGGAAACCCTGAGTTTAAAAGAAAACAAAAAATTCCCACAGTGCTTTAAGAATTTTTTGTACTTAACTTTCTTTTAGTTTCTCTCTCCCAGTCCCTAAAAACTTAATCTTGTAGTGAGCTGTAATGGCATTGCTGTTGTTTTCCTGTACAGTTATGAGTTGAGGCAGGGGGAGTAAGCAAAGGATGGAGCACAGTTTCAGTGGGAGTTCTGGAAAGGCTTTGAAGTGCCCTTTGGGATGCAGTGAACTGGATGTAGAACTGGTGTTAGAAATCCTAGTACTGAACCACTGTACAAAAAAGAATTATTTTCAAAGCATTTCAATGGATTTTTTTTTTTTTCAAACACATGAGACTTTTCATTGTCTGCTGCATCTAGCTTTTAAAGTAAAGTATCAGGTACTGTGAGATTTTCAATGTGATTAAAGCTGGCAAAATAGTGTTCTAGTTAACATAACTGCACAGGCTACCTATACCAGTAGAAATGGACTCTACTTTTAAAAGAAATGCATCCTGGCTTTTGTTACAGTGGAACTTGAATGCAGAGATGTTCCCTTCAAAAGTTAATATATTTTTTATCACAGTTTCACTCCTTAATTTGGAATAATTTCTTAAAAGGCTAGAGGGAAAAAAGTTGATATTGTGAACTAAGAGATCCCATACACAAATTAAGACACAGCTTAAACTACTTACATAGAAAGACATTAAATGTCCTCTTTAAAATTGAGAAAATAATGAAGTAAACCCCCTTGATCTCAAATATGGGCTAAATGTGCAATTCACTTTATTTTAAAAAGTAAGTGTCTCTGATTTTAGTCCATATGAGTAAGTCTAAAGGGAGACTGCCAAATGCTGTATTTTATACCACAGGCTCTCCCACTCAAGGATATAGCATCACATGCAGCTGAAGCTGACTGCCTGAGTGAGCCTGAAGGACATAGTTTAGAACATGAGGAAGGCTCCACCTTAAAGGACCTGTCTTGGGGTTTCATTGATGCCCGTTGCTTGCCACCTAATGTGCTGCAATGGTGCCTCATGTTGTTGTATGACTGCAATATGTATTTTTCACAGAAAAAAATAAAGTAGAAAATGTTAATTTTGCCTGCATTTGTATACTTAAAAATATATTTGTAAACACATTATACTTTTGAGTAGGCATAAATCTACTTCTGAAAAATACAGCTATGTTTGTGAGACATATAGCTATAACAAAACACGTATTAGTTAAAACTCAGCATATTTAAAGTGCTTAATAGATATTCATTGCATAGTCATATTCCAAAACGACTACTCTTTTGTATGCCTCCCTTGAAAGTAAGAGTGTTCTGATAGAGAGGTTCAATCCAGAGGGCTTTCAAATTATTTTTGCCAAGTAAGTGAAAAATTTTTCTGAGGCACCTTAGACATAGGTTTGGCACTAAGACTTTCCTCTACAGTCATACCTGACATTTAAAAAGCCCAAAAAGTTTTAAAGTGTGGTATTAGATAGAGGGAAAGGGGTAATCTGTTGCATGCGCTTCTTTGCAGTCTGTAAAGAATGCCTAAATCTGGCCTCTTATCAAAGTGTTGCAATCATTGATAATATCTGTAAGGCTTGCAAGCTTTCATGCTTGCTTTCTTTTTAAATGGAAACTACCACGTGGCTGATTTTTTATACAGCATCTGAGCAAGTGTGTGCATGGGCAGAGTCAGAGACCAATGGGAAGGAAAGGAGCTACTGGGTTCTTGCTCACTCTGTGGTACCAGTGAAGATTTCACTCTTCCTGCATGTGGTACGCTTATTCAAGTATCTTACTGGTTTAAAAATTGGTTCTTGTGATTTGACCTTTTCTGCATATTTATATTCCACAAATGAAGAAATAAAGTTTTAGTTTGAGACTGAACCAATACAGAAGTGTATTTCTTTTCCTTGCAGATCCATAATTAATTTCCTACATCAAGTTCACCTTCTCTGTATGTCATTTATGTTTCTTTTATGTGCCTCTCTTTCATTGAAATAGGTTTAAAGTCCCTGACCTGCTCCTCTTTTGCTCACATATATAAAATAAATGTAGTGTATCTTTTAATTCAGGATTTATGTACATACAGATTTCCAGTGACATTCAGCAGTCAGCAAAGATCTCAATATCTGAACTCTGCAATCCTACATTTGACAACATTTGAACAAAGCCCTATCAGGGAAAAGCAGCACAGTAGAGACATTCAGAGAGAAAATTCTGGTGGCTAAAGAGTAAATTTCACCTGTAGAGAAATTACTTTATAAAAGACACGACCTAAAATGACAAACATATAGCTCATTGCTGCAGCTGTTCTTAAAAAATTTGCCCCTAGAAAGGGTGTTTCCAAGAAATGAGTTCCAAACTGTGTTAAGCACAGTCCTGCAAGTGATAAACACTATGTAGGGAAAGAATCCTCCACGTATCACAGAACAGATGAAATTGGAAGGGACCTTTTGAGGACATCTGGCCCAACCCTTTGTTAAGCAGGGTTATATAGTGCCCAGGACCGTGTCCAGTTGCCTTTGAATACCTTCCGAGGAGGGAAACTCCACAACCTCTCTGGGCAACATGTGGCTGTGCCAGATCCACCCTCACGTGACAGTGTTTCTTGATGTTCAGGCAGAGGCTCCTGCATTTCAGTTTGCTCCATTGCTTCTGATCCTGGCACCACTGGAAAGAGTCTGACTCTGTCTTCTTTGCACCCTCCCTTCAGGTATTTGCATACACTAATGACATCCACCTGAGCCTTTTCTTCTCAAGCCTGAACACTCTCATCTTTCTTTGCCTTTCCTCATAGGAGAGGTATTCCCATCCCGTCATCATTATGGCTCTTTTCTGGACCCTCTCCAGTATGTCCATGTCCTCCTTGCACTGAGGAGTCCAGAGCAGGACCCAGCACTCCAGGGATGGCTTCGCCAGTGCTCCTTAGAGAGGGAAGATTACGGGCTTCCACCTTCTGCCTGAGATACCATTTGCCTTCTTTACCTCAGCTGCACGTTGCTGCCTCATGTTCAGCTTGGTGTTCACCAGTACTCACCCCCTGGTCCTGTCAAAACATTTGGTGCTTTGTGGGTTTGGGATTTTTTAAAGTCAGAGCTGGCTTTAAAAAAATTTAAGTGAGGACCTGAAGATGAAGAATATTTTAATGTAAATGTACAGCCAAACTACTCAGTCTACTGTTTACTGTAGTACAGTTTATTGTATCTGTGTTTTGAAAGTACACATGTATTTTTCTGCCCTCCTTAGGGATGATAAAATAGCTGCAGCCATCCAAACAGCAGTGCATGCTTTTTGGTGGAACTATGTTTGGGGATTAACTCTGACTCCTTTACGTATTTCATAGTGTTATGAAGCGTGGAGAAGAAAAGAAATATCAAAGTATGAAGCCTCTCTATTATTCAACACTGACATAGACCATTTTCTAACAATGCATCTACGTAATATGCTAACCACTCCTGCTGTGTGGTTAGATCCGTATCTCATAGTTCTAAAATATCAAGATTATTTTGTTCTTAAGCACGCTTTTACATAGTGTTTTGCATGAGGAAGCTAACAATCCAAACGTCTAATTTCTAGCCACAAGGATAGATATCACAAGATACCAAATCTTGTGATGGGCCTTGTCAAAGTTCTATCTGACTGTTGCTTTGGGAGTATGCTAAACTGGGAAGCTTGGCTGTGAAGGCAAAACAAACAAAAATATGTTTTTAGGGTTTCTAATAAAATTATTCTTTCCACTTTGTTAAAATATGAGGTAGTAGAATAAGCTGCAAAGTTTTAACTTCATAGTGAAATATCATGCCATTTCTAATGGCTCAGGACTAATAACTTCCTGAGCAATGTAAATGCTGAACACACAACATGTTTCCTTCTTCTAATGGGACTCTTGGGTTAATCTCTACTTTGGTACTGTTCTGCCTGTCCCCATCATTAAAGTGGGTATATGCAAAAGGTCTTCAAAATGTATTTGATATTCTGATGAAAACCTATTATTAGAACAAGATAAGTAAAGCAGAGAGAAATGCATCAGCTGGGTGAAACAGAACACAGCACATCTTCCCCTCACCAACTGTGTCTTCATGGGTTTTACTTGCAGTCCTGGTCTTATCTGAGTGACTTTTGGAGGCTCCCTGGGTTGCAGCAAATTATAGGTGATCCCGCCTGATCCACGGGAAAATACCTTTCTTTTCATCATCTCTGAAGTCTGATTGCTTTTGTGCCTCTTTCCCTGCTCTCTTATTCCTCTCTGCTGTGGACATAGCTGGGGCAAAGACCAGTATGTTAGAATCTTATTTGTACATAGTATTAGCAGTTTTTGCTGGGGAAGAAGACATCCCCCATTCACTCCAGATGGTTCCATCTTCCAGGTCAAAGTAAACAGCTGCTTTTTTTTCCTAACTGCCCTGTTGCTTGCTTTGAAAGTAACACACATATTTAGGATACTGCTAGCAGCCAAATGAAAGGAAATATTTTCTTTCATAGCCCTACACTTACTCATTTCCCTCGTCTGAGATGTACTTAGATAAATATTATATTGTGTATCCTATTTGATAGCCCACATTAAAGTATTTCCAAAAACAACCTAATGTTTCCACTACCAGCTCATTACTGACTGCAGATTTGTGTGGTAGTTACAAGGATATTTACCCACATAAATAAATAAATAAATAAGTTCTTTTAAAAATGCTTTCTACTCTACCCTTGTTAACTTCTGGAACTAGATTATGTAACAGGTACCTAAATTATGTCAAAATGTAATTTTTGACTTTATCTGTGGAAGCCAGTAACTCATGTAGTATGGAAGGATGTAGGACTTGAAATGCTGAAAGTTATTGTTAGAGGGAGAGGCAGCAACAGAAATAGTTAAAATGTGAGAGATTGAGATGGAAAGCGTGGAAATGTCATTGGACCTATGTGACAGGGTGTGTTTCCATCATTGGTACTGCTTGTGTTATTTACATTTCCAACCACAGAACTGCCTTTACTTATTCATGAACATCATTTAGTCTGGCCAAGTTGTAAATTGGATTGTGGTGTAATTATTGCAAGGTGGGATATTTCACATTTTTATACAGTAGTAAATGGATCTGGGATGAGAATTATCTTTATGTTTTGTGCCCATTTTCACAGTTGTCTAAAGACAGTACCTCCTCCTTTTTTAATATTGGGTTTTTTTGTTTGTTTCCTCATTCAGATTGTACCCTATACTGTCTATATTTTCTTCTCTTTGAAAGGAGACCTCCCACTTGTCCTTCACTTCCACTCTTATCTACAAAAGAACATTTAGTCATTTTAAAGAAGGAGAAATGGGATTAACAGAAAAAGATGAGTCAAAAGTTTTCTCTTTGTGCATACTACTATATTTCTGGACCCTGTCTGGAAAAAATAATGCAAAGAAAGAGGAAAAAAAAGTTCTGCAGCCAGCTGCAGAAAAAAGTATTTCTTGTTTTATAGTACATTTCCCACTCACCTTTTCCTCCTCACCCCCTGTGAAATCACCCTACTTTGTTGCTGTCATTTTTATTATGAGCAATGTAAACGATATTTATATTTGACTTCTGATTTTCTTAAAAATGGGGATATTTTAAATGGGTAAGGGGGCTCTTTGTATAGTCAGTTTGTCACAGTCAGCTGATTCTTGTGAATGAAATACTGACACAGCCTTCCTTCAGGATAGCAGCAAGGTGTTGTTGGTTGAAGGTTTTGTGTGTAGTAGAACTTGGTGAGTTTAAAGAAACACCTGGACATTAATAGGAAAGGGAAAAGGAAAAGGGAAAAAAATTCCAGCAGGTAGAAAATGGAGGAGAAAATGAGAATAGCAGTTTCTGTTAAGAAGCAAATACTGCATGCTCTGAAGCACTGAAGGAAAGGGGGAAGAGCCATCAGGATGTGTATAAGGAGGGCAGAGAAAAAGAAGGTAAGGTCAGAAAGGAGTTTGAAAGGAGGGAAGTAAATGGGTAGTGTCTTTTTTCCTTATCTTCTGTTGTGCCTTTTTTATGGTTTATTTTTTTTTCTTTTTTTTTTTTTTTTTTAGGGGGCTAGCTAGCATAAATTTTCAGAACTGACTGTGTAAACTATTACTTGTATAGGCAATTAAGAGTTTGATTGTTTATAAATAACTGTTTCGTAAAAACCAGGAAAATTGAACACTGATCTCAAGAATAGCTTCTCTTTAACAACAGTGCTAACAATGTACATATTTTCAGTTTGGATTCGTCCACAGAATCATAGAATCATAGAATATCCTGAGCTGGAAGGGCCCCAGAAGAATCATCAAAGTGCAACTCCTGGCCCTGCACAGGACACTCCAGGAGTCACACCACGTGACTGAGTGTTGTCCAAATGCTTCGTGAACTCTGTCAGGCTTGGTGCTGTGACCACTGGCCCGTGAAGCCTGTTCCAGTGCCCAGCCACCCTCTGGGTGAAGAACCTTTTCCTGATATCCAACCTAAACCTCCCCTGGTACAGCTCCATACCATTCCCTGGAGTCTGGTCACTGGTCAGTCTTTGGTATTTCTTTTATTTTTCTGTATACTACTTGACTAATTAATTTGAGCACTTAGTTTTTTAACTTCTCTTAGGAAAAGAACAGTTGCATCCCATCCTGTTTCACATTCTTCTTATCTTCCTTGTGGCTGACTTCCCCCCAATAAAACTTTGCCTTCTGTAAAAAGAGAGTAAATTCCTATTGATAATTTTATTTTAGACTATGTCAGAGTTCATGGAGTTACAAATAAGTTTCCTATGTTAGACATAACAATGTATACTCCAAATACTGGTTTACTTTATGACTATGTGGTTGAAGGTATAATCTTACCAGTAGAAACTGTGGCAGTGAGCTAGGGAAAATCCCCTAGTTGCCATATTTTAACCTTGTCAATCATAGATTCTGTTCCACCTCTGTTATTTTAATATTCATCATATTGTATTACTATTCAGCAGTTGCCAGAAAGTTCTACTGTTCTGTAAAGTTCATAGGTTGATGCAAATATGTTCCGCCTTTGCCCAGAACTCTTTGGAAAACTGTCATCCCCCATCTCTCTGTGATTTGGTGAAGACCCTGAACCCTACCCTTCTGACCACCCCTTTCTTTCACCTTAAAACTCTGTGTAACCACCCCCTCCACGTCTTTCTGATAGCTCATATCCTGAAGAGACAATAAAACCTGGGTTCTGCTATCAAAAGTCCGTTCTCTCTTCTTTGCTTCTACCTGCTTTATAAATAACGACTGCTCTGCCTTCTACTGCGACGGCAATACCTAGGTAAATAGATAGACAAAGAAATACTGCTCCTCTGTGACGTCTGTCTGACCCAGGACTCTGGATAAAAGATTGTCCCGCAGAACCCCAGGCAGTTTTGCGGTCCCCAAAAAGTGTTAGAAACCTCTTTCTCATTTGCATTTTCTCTGAGTAGGGTATGCCATATCGACCATGTTTTATAAAGAGGCAAAATTCCAGGATGTTTACTTCTGTTTTCCTCATGGATTGTTCTGTATTGGATAAATTGTATTTCACTTGTCTCTGACAATTTTTTTTAACTGGAGGGTAATGAATTTACTTAGTAGGGATTGTAAAAACTCAAACCCGATTTATACCAATTCCCTAAATATAATAAACTTTTGTAACTTTTCCTAATGAAAACTCAAGTCACTTTGCTGTTATCTGTGCTTTTTTTTTACGTGCAAGGCCATTACTTCAATGAACCACAAAACAGAATGTAGCAATCTGATAAAGTAGAATATTGTCATACCTGGTTTGACTCTGTACCAGAAGGCAAAGTGACTTGCATATGATGAGAAGTTCTTCATTGACTTAGAGGTTTTCAGTGTGCAGTGGGGTTGGCTCAGAGTATGGCTGTGCAGAAGCCAGTGGAGAATGCATATCTGTTCTTCTGTAAATAGAACACTGGTGAAACTAATAGTTGTGTGTATCTAATATCAATGAGCTTGACTTGTGTGTTCCCACCTGCATGGTCACCTAGAGACAAGATATGTAGCATACTCTGAAGGTAAAAAGAAACACAGGCTCTGTTTAACCCATGAAAAAAATTGAAAAAAAATGAAATGTCTAAATAGAAAATGCTTGCTGTCGCCCCACCCCCAGAATGACAATGTCAGCTTAATTGAAAGAGCTGTAATTTTTTTTCCTGTACTGCTTTGCAAAAATTGTTTGTGTAAAGTGAATTTTCAAAAAACCAATAGAAATTATTAAAGAATACCTTTCTAATAATTAAG
The DNA here is from genome assembly GCA_013400735.1 of Pomatostomus ruficeps. Lineage (NCBI taxonomy): Eukaryota > Metazoa > Chordata > Aves > Passeriformes > Timaliidae > Pomatostomus > Pomatostomus ruficeps. The sequence continues at coordinate 28,263 of VYZT01049399.1, forward strand.
AATACTTAATTCTCCAAAATTGAGACAACTAGCAAATGTTTGCTTGCATAGTTTGTATTTTTATCAGCCTGATCACAAGTAAAATTCTGAAGTTTTATATCCAAACAGAAAATAGCATACAGTTGAAAAAGGTGAATATCTCATCTGCTTTCAACCTCCTTACACATTTTATGTTTACATTAAATGGAACTTGGAAGTAACTAAAAGAGAGAATCTGGAGTCTGTGCATGATACTTTCTGTTCTAGAAATATCCTTAAAGTGAACGCTGGTAGAGGGTTTGTTTCAATTTATCATAATTGGTTTTTCTAAATGTACATTGTCGATTTGTATTTGTCTTGAAACTTACATGAAGTTGCCATTGAGTTGTGGAGAACTGCTACTGAACTGTGGAGAACAGGTAGAGAATACTTCTTTAATATGAGGCTGTGAGAGTCTTTATTTCCAGAATACGTACATTTTAAAAAGAGATAAAGAAGCAGTTGGCTCTGTGAATTCTTTTGTAGCTTTAGCAAATCTTTTATTTCATTGCTGCTTTTTTTTCATGCTTTCAGTAGACGTGTGTGTGATACACAGGCTCTGGACAGGACAGTGAAATGAAAAATGATTAATTTCTCCACAGATTCTGATCAATTTGTATGAAAATAGAACACAATAGGACTTAAAGGTCAATTCTAGCTTCACATTGAACCATAGGCTTTTACTTTTCCTTCAGAGAGCGTGAAGCACTGAAGTGTTTATTGCTATGTATAAAAAAGATACTGTGTCCTGCCTGTGAACAATGGATAAATAAAGGCAGTATATCTAGAAAACAAAAAGCAGTTGAGTACAATGTAGAAGTATGCTAATCTCTCCAGTGCTTTTGAAAATTCATTTCTACTCCTTCAAGTGAGCTGAGAAAATGCTGAATCATCATCCTGATTTATTGTGGGATTTCTGCTGATATGATTGCTTCTAATCATTGTATGACCCTTCTTTAGCAGAGAAATGAGAGCTCTTGTACAGATGGACTTTGCTAAAGATGAAGTGATAAGGAACATGAGAGGGGTTGGGGGTTTTTTTGTAACTTGTTAGTCTATCTTCCGTTTGGGTTTCCTCTCAGTTCAGCTCTTTTATCTGTTTTTTAGTTGATTCACAAAAGAGCCCTTATTTGAATTATTCCAGTTTTGTTTAAGAAAAGTGACATCCTATAATCTATTGACAATTGTAATTCTTTTTGAAGAAAATAATCTTTCTAATATATATAAGTAGAGGAGTATTAATTTTACCATTCTCTCCATTTTAATGCACAGAACTTATTTTCCTGTTTAGTATACTCATGTATCCATCCCCTTTCCATGTATTGTATGTTCTTTCATTTCATACTTCCCTTGTATCAGATCAACTTTCATCCATTTTCCTTTCTCCCCATGCTCAGCAACATACATATGCATGCTTTGCTTTTAGCCCAGCTGCAAGCCCCATGCTGTGCACCTGTCTGGGAGGGAATACACCTCCTGAGCCTGTTCTGTCAGACAGGTGTGGGAATGGTAACCAGTATATTTATGGAATAAAAGGAAGGGGATTTAACTGTAAGGACATTACACAAGATGTTCATATAATAGTGTGTTTGCTTGACCTTATTCTTGCTGAACAAACACATCTGATTTTGCTATACTTCCACAGTAAACTCA
>VYZT01049399.1:29950-43206 GCA_013400735.1 Pomatostomus ruficeps
CAGTAAACTCAAAATGGTATTTGTGACATTAAGCTGCTTCTGCTTTTATTTGTCTGCATCTTCAGCTCCTTTGAATTTATACCTAGTTCAGACCTGGATTCTAGAAAAATTTTGCTTGTCTTTCATTGGAAAATTTGCCATCTTAAAATCTTTTAGAGCTTTTTCCCTGGTTGTTTAATGAGTTACTGAAACTAACTATTGTGGTTCCATTGAAAAATAGTGTAAACTTTTATTTATTATTTTGACCTAAATTGCTTTGAAGGGGGGAACAGTGCACTGTGAAGTAAGTTTAATTGCTTCAGCTTTGCCAAAACCACTTAAATATTCTTTGGGTACAGGAAATTAATGATCAAATCAATGTGGGTTTTGTTTAATATATAATTATATAGCTGTGATGCATACTTGAGTTAATTACAGAAAATACATAAATTAAGAAATTGATGAAAATTGCAAATAGTGAAAATACTTCAGAAGCAGAAGAGGAAGAAGAAGAAGAAATGACAATGATCTGCTACAGATCATTTGCACAGCCTTAGGGTACAAGTTAAGTAACAAATCTTTTTCCCAGAGCAGATAAAGTTAGCACTGCACTGACAGTCCAGCCAAGAACAGGACAGGTGCAGCTTTTACTCCTGGGCAGAAAAAGAGAGACTTTCTAACGTGCAGAAAAATGAAATTTGGTGAATGGAGGAAAGAGTACAAAGCATAAAGTGTGTGCTCTGAGCCTTTTTGTGGCATTGAATTTTTAAAACCCCTGTAAGATAAGGCAAGATCTTCTGTTGGTGTATATTGCCATAATTGTTTTATTTTAGAATATCTGCACTATTTTCACTCAAACTGAGGATTTAGCACATTTTGAGAGTCTCAGTGACAGAATATGTTATGGATATTTTCTTGACAGAATCTGTACAATTTAGAGTTGTCTTGCATGATTAATTCTTTGTGCTTGTGCCTGCCCCCTCCACCAACCATGCTGAAGGCTCTGTTATTTAGCTTGACTCCAGCCTATTCAATTGAGCAGTGGCTGCAGGAGGCCAGACTGCATATGTCCTAGGGCCATACAAGTGCTATTTAGCAGGACGCACTCTGCAACGCCAGAGGCACTCAAGGGACTACAGAAGAGGCACATTAGTGACAAAATACTGAGACCCTGAGCCATGTTATGTAAATGCTCATTGTGATGAAGTGTTTGGTATTTGTTCTCATGCCGTTGTATGTCTATATAGTAGGTGGCTACTGTTTGCAATAAATAATCTGCAGCTAATGTTGTTGACAATGCTATTGATAAAGTTTTAAAACGTGTTTGATGGCTGCTGTTCTCTTAAAATTCTTTTTACTTTATTGGACAACTTTCCTAATTTTCTGTATACCACTAGAAGGGAGAATGGAAGGAGCTGTTTGAGGTATACAGAATTAAGGGATGGGCACACATCCAGGGAATCTCAGAGGAAAATATGGGCTGTGTGCCATACACTGAACTTGCTACATATGTGCACATCTGATCTAGCATGTGCACGCTACACAGATGGTTAGCAGTTGCATAGATCAGCTCCCCGAAGTGTGTCCAGATTCCACTAACCCAGGGTGTCTGGAAATCCTGGTCATATGGCCAGTCTGTGATTTCTCTCCTCTTTCTTCTTCCCAATACTGAAATTCTGTCTAAGGAAGGAGGAGGAAGAAATGAAAAAGAGGACATGCTGAGGGAGAAGGACATACCAGGTTCGTGTTAGTGTTGGACATGCTGAAAATCGTGAGGCTACCATAAAGCAATGAGCTTCAGGACCTCAGCTGAGCCATGATCTACTGTGTGTGTATTTTTATTTTGCTGTTGCAGTGTAAAAAGTATCCACTTCACTTAAGCTATGTTATAATAACTTACTGTGAATATTGAAATAAAATGCTAATTAAATAGAGTTGGAAGAGAGCACATGGCAAATTACTGTAATACCACTGATGGCTGGTAACTCTTATGTCTATGGTGGCATGATCAGTTTTGATCAAATGCTTTCCCTTTTAATCTACTTGCTCTTTAATAATGGGCCTTCTCTAACTAAAACCTGCACCAATTTAAAGTTCAATTAATGTAACTTTTATAAGTTAGAATGTTTTTCTTAACCAATTAAACCATAATTAGAAGTAGAATATTTCCTAAATCCTTAAGACCTCTTCATTTAATCAGAGAAAATTTTTCTTCGCAAGACTCTGGATCATTTTAATTTCTCTCAATAAAAATATTGTTCATGTTCCCAAATAACTTCTGTCTCAAAAATCTACTTGATACTGCTTTAAAGTATTGATCTAATTTTAGGTAGTCTGACTGTTCTCCCATTGGTACATAGAATTTTATGCTAATATTTTGCATGGAAAATTGTGATGGATCAAATCAGGACTTTGAACTTTGTGAATGTGATGCCACATGTGTACATCACAAGACAACTTTAGGTTTTTGGTTTTGGGTTTTTTTTTGTGTGATGCATTTGAAAATCCATCTTTTTCCATGATCTCAGGATTTCTCCAACAGGTATAGTCTCACTGATATCCATGGTAGTCTCCTCTTTTTGACAGTACTGTTTATTAATTTTCTGAAAAGTTACATATGTGAATTATTTATGCACTTCATAATCCCAGGCTATAATGTACCCAGCTCTGATTGACTACCAAAATTCTCAGGCTCTACCTGTGTAAACAGCAAGCTACATGAGTAACTTAATTTCTGTAAAAGGTAAGACTTTTTTATCTGCTAAAAGTTTTGGCCTGATAAATCCTGCAATACAACCAGAGCACCAATTCTTAATGGTGCTGTCAGTCTCTGTTAAATTATCATTCATACTTTTCAGAAGATATAAAGATAACATGCACAGAACAGAAACCAGTCTGATCTTTGCACTGCACATTTACTATTTATTTTGTTAGAATCATATTGCTTTTTTTAGTCATAGGTCTTTGAATGAATTACCTAAAGGTCACCTATAGGTGTCTTAGTAGAATTTCATTAGTCCCTTTCTGAGGCAGTTTGGAAAATAGTGGTAAATTATGTTTAGATGAGAGAAAAGCAACTATTCAGGAATTGGGACTTCCTGTACATGGGGAAAAATAGCATCAGACTTGGCTTTCTCCCATATTATATTGCCAATAGAAAATACTAAATTAATTCAAGAATTAATGTATGAATATTTAGGGACTTGTATCTTTCTTCCATTATGCTGCTTCAGTTCAATTTGAGGGGTAAAACACAGTTCCTTGATGCCATCATTACTCATATTTGGGCTTAAGTTGGATTAGCATGTTACATAGATGTAGCTAAAAAAATTAATTTTCAGTGTTTGGACCAAACACTTATTTTCTTCCCTCTTGTACTTGTTTCTGTAAGGTTGTCAGTGAAGAATAAATCACTCTGTGACAGTGAAGAGGGAGTTTCATCTAGTAGAATTAATAATGCCTTATACAAGTGTGATACTCGCTGTGATTTTCTTCTGTTTTTTAAGTGCAGCCATTGCAACAACAGAAACAGTTTGAAAATAGTTCATACTTTACCTAAAAGCCTATACATTTGGATTGCAGGCTTGTATGGGAATCTTTATCCCTACCCCAGAGCACAATGTTCATTACCCTTAAAAAAATGTTATCTATTCATCTCATGTTTGTCTTCTTACTTCCTTTTAAGTTTCACTTTAGATGCTGCAGATGTTTTTTTCCTTTAAAGTTCACAGATCTTATCCTTGATTCATTTCAGAGAATATGCTTTGCTTTACAGATCTATGTTGCCTATGAATCTTGACTACAAAAATTACTTTTCTGTGCAGTTAATAATTTCATCATTTATAAATTTCATAAGCAGTATATTCTTGGGCTAATTAATCTTTTGTTAATGCATTGTTATTTGAGATATTCTGAGTACAAACATGTAAGTTCAGATGCTATATAGAGTGTATATATGTAAAACCTTGGTCAGGTTACAGCATACCCATGCTGCCTTTTTTTTCTAACTATACTCAATGTGCTTAGTTTGGGAATGCACAGTTAATACTGCCTTTTTTTTCATGTCATGTATATTGTTACTACTGGTCTGTAATCTAGCAAGTACATTATAGTAAAAAATGGTTGTACATCTTTCTGAAGCTTAACATGAAGATTTTCTAGCTGGAAATTGAACTTCAACTTTGAAAAAGCCCTTGAACTTTAATTTTAAATATGTGATTAGAACTATCAAACAGTTTAGGTTGGAAGGAATATCTGAAGGTTATCTGGTACCACCCACAGCTCAAAGTTGTCCTAGCTTCACAGTTAGAACAACATGCTCAGGACTTACACAGTCAGGTTTTGAGTATCTTCAAAGCTGAAAATCACACTACCTTTTTGTGAACCTTTTGAGGACTGACTGATCCCAAGAAGAGGAATGTTTTCCTTAGGAATTTCCACTGTAGTGATGCCTGAAGTGCTGGTAAAAAATAAGAGGCAGACACAGCAGTATAAGAAAAAAAGGGTATTACCTTAGTTTTAATAGGATCCTGGTGTACACCTCCGAGTGTGTGTCTCTCCCCTGTACAACCCGTATACAATTTTTATGGACTTTACAAATTAGCATATCTACCTAAAATTCCCCAATGAGTAACTTAAGTGAGGTAACTATCTCCCTATTCCCCCACTAAAAGAAACTATAGCCTAGCTCAAAAACATGTTAGACTCTTCAAGGCTGGAGCCTGTAGTTTTGAGATAGTAGGGATGTTTTGTCTTCACCCCTCAGAGAACCCCCAAACTAAGCTAAATATCAAACTACAAAATTATAAACATGCAGTACTAGAGGTACAGGGTATAAGGCAAGGGCTCCAAGGAAAGGGAAAGGGTATTGAATGTATAAAAAAGGCATAAAAAGAAAAGACAAAAAACCATAAGGCATCAGTAGAAACTTGTGACCATTGCCTTCATGTTGTTTTGCACCTCTGAGAAGAGTCTCATTCAGTCTTCTACATAACCACCTGCCATACTGTTGAAGATAGCAGCTGAACTTAGCCTTCTCTCCTCCAGGCTGAGCACAAACACACTTTTCTTAGTCTCTGTCCGTATGTTATATGCTCAAGCTCCTTAAGTTGGTGGCCCTCCTCTGGAGCTGCTGCAGTTTATTTATTTCTTGCAGAGTGGAATGCTCCGGAGATAGTCTCAGACATTCCATTTGGAAGTGAATAACAATTTCCATAACCCTGCTGGTTATATTCTATATGTCTGCCCAATGTGCAGACAACCCTCCTTGCCTCAAGGATATGCCACAGACTCCTGCTCAACTTGCTGTCCACCAAGATCCCAAGTACTTTTCTGCAAAACTTCTGTCAGCCCTCAGTCTATACTGATGCATGGAGTTTTTTTCTTCTCTGGTGCAGGACCTTGCATTCATCTTCATTTGAGCGGAGGAGAGAGGGAGATATGCCAGGGTAATGACCAGTCTGTGTTCTGTTTTAGATTGGCTTAATTGTGTATTAAAGTGTTTATTGACCTGGATCAGGTAGTTCTTATGCTTTCAAATGGAGTTATGGACTTACACTGTGTCATGACTAAAGTTTTCTGAATATTTTTCCTCTGGATATTTTTTGTAAAATTAAGTAGTTTTGAGATTCACCTAAGCTTAGTAATTAAACAGTAAATATTTTAAAAGAAAGGTAGTGTATGAACTGAACAGCTTTTTAATGAAAATGTGCCTGGCAATAGTAATTCTTTTCCACTGAAAGCAGAAAACTATTGATATTTCAAATAGCCAAGGAAGAAACAAAGCAAAAGAAAAATGCAAAACATGGCAGAACTTCTCAGCTTTTGGTCTTGGTTTTTGTTTGTTAGTGGTTTTTGTTCATTTGTTTTTAAATTTCTTATTAAGAAATAACAAAAATACCTAGCAAAACGTCATTAGGAACTGTGTTAGGGGCTGTACCCTAATTCAGTCTCAAAATGGCATCTCTATCAGATAACTGCACAGGGCTGGCAGAAGTTTTCAGGAAGACCTATAGGGAAGCTGGGGTGTGTCAGCAGTACATGCCTATTTAGAGAAATTAATTGGCTTGAAAAAGTAGAATTCATGGTGAGATTAAAACATCTACACGTAGTTCTTTGGTTCCGTAGCTGAATCTTTCTCCTAATTTAGGTGTCCTCAACATGTACTCATCATCTTAGTTCCTCTTAAAGCAAAATGAGACCAGAGAAACACGAGATGGAGGCTGGGACCTGCTCATCTCTGAAGTAGACGTATTCTATCTGACCACCTTAATATCCTTCAGGCAGTGTTGACTGTCTTGACTAGATTTTCACTGATTATAATGGGACTTCACCACTTACAGGTGTATGTCTTAACCTTAAAGTGGATCCTGCTTTCAACTGCAGCTTTTAGAAACAATTCATTGTTTTTTTCCTGCTCTACGAGTTCCTTTGCAACCATTTTGCTATGATGCTTCTTTTATGCCACATCCTTTTCTAGTCTGCTATTTCTCCCTTAACTTTTTCACATCCCCTTAGAAGACACACTTATTGCAGGAGGTCTGTTCTCCCAAGTCCTGCCATAAAAATAACTTGTTGCAACCACGGAACATACAGTAGAAACAAGGAAATAGGTTATAATCTCAATGTTAAATCTGTGAATTTTGTCACAAACCCTTCTTCAGCTATCTTTTATTTAATTGGTCATCTTCTTTAAGGTGTTTAGAACTTCAGGTCACAATTATTTGCCTGTGTGGCCTTCAAGTCTTTGATTGAGCTATAAACCACTGCAGTAATGCAAATAATTAAATATATGTGAGTAGGCAGCAGGACTTCTTAACATTATATAGTTACCCTCCACTAAAGTATTAGTAGCAATTTTAGCTTCAAATTCAGCAAGACCTTAAGCATGTTTCCATGCTAAAGTCATCACTTGGAAAAGCAAAGCATGCAACCTGACAAGATTTTCAAATCTGTTTTCTAATTTCCTGTAAAACAGTCCCCCCTGTATGTAACACATGCCTTGGACTGATGGTAGACTTTTCAAGAAGTAGATTCAAGATTGTAGTCTTTTCAAGAACCATGAAAGCCTTGAGCTTGTTAATTTTGCAATATAACAAAACTACTTTCTCCCAAGTTTATGTACTCACTTTTAAGCTGGAAAAATTCTAAACGTTCTATAAGGGGTTTTCTTTATCTCATTTTTTCTCAATTTGAGAGTTTTAATTCCCTTTATGGATCCTTGTTTAGTCAAAAGTGTTTACAGTGGGGACTATCACTTAAATAGGGATAACAGCTAATGATAACTAGGAGTCATGAAAAGACATGACTCTGAAATGACACTGAAAAGACCTATTACATTGTTTAAACCTTTCCCCTGCCACTTTAGGATTGTTCCTTGTAGTATCATTTCCACTGCTTTCATTGGTCCAGTTTTGTTTCCTTACATTACTCTCCTAAGAACACTATCACAATATTCAATGCCTTCTTGTCATTCCCCCACTTCCGGAATTTAACTATGACAATTTTACCTTACCCTGACTTCTCCTCTCCATGTATGATGTATCTCTTTTTGGCACCCTTAACTTCTCTTTTTTTTTCAGTTTTAGACCTTCCACCATCCTTGACGTTTCCGCTCTTCTTTCAGTTTGTATTTGCATTCTGTGAGTTTAATCTTTAATATTTTCTCATAAGTGGTTCCTTTCATTTTCATAATTGTTTTTATTGCTTTTTTAAAAATTTTGAATTCTCCAGTTTATTAGTAGCTCTGTGGGCTTGCTCCTCCTTCTTGCTGAAGCCAATGGGAAAAAATAAAGGCATGCTACTGCTCATAACACTTTTCTGCCATTTTTATCCATATCTGTAATAAATGCTTTTCTTTCTTCAGCTGACTCAAATGTATGAGTATTTTGCAGTTTCTGTATCCAATGGGGCTAGAACTATTATCTGTCCTGAGTGAACATACTCATCACCTAGCTCAAATGAATCTTCTAGCTGGCAGGCCTTTTGTTAACTTGACTGTGTCTGACCGGCTTCCAGACTGGATAGTTTGCATTCTGCCAGCAGGAAGCATGGCCAAAATTTGCAACTCAGCTTGCCTTCATGGAATTACTTTGAGGACATGATTAGTAATTTTGAGCAGCTGAGGCCAACAATACTGATGAAAATACTACTTAGAATCTTTTGCTAAATATCAGAAGTACTGCCGAAATGAAAGCTCCAGTGTGAATATTCTGAAGCTGGTGTCCTTGAGATACCTGCTACTTTAGGTGCTTTCTCTCCAAAATAATGCTAAGTGTTCAGATCATTCAAGACAGTAAAATGGTTTCTTCATATCTATAGTGCCAAATGAAGAATGCTCAGGCTAAGTGTTTAAATGGAGCCACAAACATTTTGACCAGGAGTGGGCATTTTATCCCTGTGATTCTTCTCCCCATTTGTAATGACTTTTGATATTTTGGACCATGTAATTGAGGAAAATGTTAGCTTGAAGGCTGACAGCAAGCAGTTACTCAATATTCTATGGAATTTCTGCACATACAGTTGCACTTATATATATGTTTTGTGGTTTTTGCTCAGTTGTTCAGTGGGACCAGACACGAGACAGTTCAATATAAACACTTTATAGCTGCAAGAACAAAGTAGTGCACCCCAAGTTAAATACTAAAGAATATTTATGCCCCACGTGCCTGTAAATTACTAGTTTCGGTACAGTGTGAGCTGTTTTTGTCTCATGACTGAGACAAGGTCTGCTTGAAATAAATTATTTTCCTCTGAGTCTTACCTGTATTTATATGTTGTCTGGGTGAAGCCCACTTATTTAGGTGTACTTTACACCAAGTCCCTGTGCTGTGCTGGAGCAGTATTTGCAAGATATTCTGCTGAGTGTCATCAAAATAATCTTTATAACCATTACCGGAGGGTCATAGTCAGTGGTGCAGGGTGTAGTTGGAGGCCTCTCACTAGTGGGGTTCAGTACTGGGCCCAGTGTTGTTGAGCATATTTATCAATGACTTGGATGAATGTGCAGATGCCACCTCAGCAGGTTCGCTGACAACACCAATCTGTGAGGAGTGCCTGGTACCCCAGAGGGCTGTGCAGCCCTTCAGAAGGACCCCCAATGGGCTGGAGAGATGGGCAGAGAACTATGAAATTCAACAAAGGCAAATGCAGGGTCCTGCACTTGGGGAGGAGTAACCCCATGGACAAGCACATACTGGGGACTGATCTGCTGGGAAACAGCTCCACAGAGAAGGACCTGGGGGTCCTGGTCGACAGCAAGCTGTCCATGAGCCAGCAGTGTGTCCTTGTGGCCAAGAAGGCAAATGGAATCCTGGAGTGCATTGGGAACAGCATTGCCAGCAGGTCGCAGGAGGTGATCCTGCCCCTCTACTCAGCCCTGGAGAGGCCACATCTGGAGTGCTGTGTGCAGTTCTGGGCTCCTCAAGACAAGACAGATGTAGGACACCCGGAGCGAGTCCAACGGAGGGTTACAAAGGTGATTAAGGGACTGGAACATCTCTCTTATGAGGAAAGGCTGAGGGAGCTGGGCCCTTCAGCCTCAGAAGAGACGACTGAGAGGGGACTTCATCAATGTCTGTCAGTATCTGAAGGGAGGGTGTCAAGAGGATGGACCAGGCTCTGCTTGGTGGTGCCAAGCAATAGGACAAGAGGGAACAGACAGAAAGTGATGCACAGGAAGATCCACCTGGACATGAGGAAGAAGTTCTTTACTGTGCCGGTGACTGAGCACTGGAACAGGTTGCCCAGGAGTGGAGTCTCACTCCCTGGGGATATTCAAGAACTCTCTGGATGCAGACCTGTGCAGTGTGCTCTAGGATGGCCCTGCTTGGGCAGATGACTCACTGTGGTCCCTTGCAACTTTACCTATTCTATGATTCTCTGAATACTAACCTACTGCTTTAACAAAAGTCACTAAGCTGGGAAAATACCAGAAATTATTAGTATGTTGGCAAGACTGTTACGGACTGGGAAGGACTATTTTTCAGATACTTGTGGATTCGGAGGTAGGGACTGAGCTAGTGGAATGGCCAGTGTGTGCTAAATGCTTTGTTAGAACCAGCTTTGCTGGTTAATCCCTGAGAAGAATTTAGCCAACCAGCCTGTGGTGCAACTCCCCATCTAGATATTTTATAGGAGCCAGGCATTAATTACCAGAGGGGCTGCTCAACTTCAGATCAAAAAAGTAGTTACCTGATGTACAGATACTCAGCAACTGCTCAGGCTTAGTGGCTGTCCTAATACCCTGGGCTGATGTTTCTGGGCATGCTAAATGGCAGTGTTAGGAAAAGATAGGAAAGATTAAAGAATGTAAGGATTAGTGGCACTGTAAGGGCTTTCTATCCTTGGGCAGTTACCACTGTTCATTTTTACTGATGTTAAAAAATACAGCATGAGCCCAGTTTTAGTATCCTAATAGCTTCATTATGTGAATATCTGCTTTTTTCCCCCTAAAAACAATGTAAAAAAGAAACACATTTTAGCATTTAGGTTATAGTTCAGACTCTAATTTCATATTCCAGGACAATAGTTAAACTGTATGCTTTAACTTTTGCCTATGATGCTATGTTTATCAGTCTGGTAAACAGTCTACTGCTAGGCTGGGCAAGATACCTCATAGCTCTTGAAAGCATACACATTTTAATGGACAGCAGTTACAGTACTCACACAGCCTGAGCTTTCTGTCCAGTAGAAAAGGGGTTAAAACTTAATAGGGGTTGGGCAGGAGTGAGGGAAGAAAACCCTAGGCAGAATGTCTCCACACAGAGAAACTGCGAACAGTTAATTTGTGCTCCAAAATGCTAAGGACAGCAGAAAAAAGCGACTAGTATAAATAATTAAAGCAGAGATTAGATAAATATTTGGGGAGGGGGTACTGTGGTGGTGTAATTGCTGATGTTAAGGAGAGGTGGACTTCTGTGCTTCCCTTTTGTTCTGAGGTTTCCTACAGCCCATTACTTAGTAATGCCATATGCCATAATTTTTAGAGTTTAAACTACGTTGTTTTAAAAAGCTTGCATAAGAAAGAACTCTTGAACATAGGCTGGGATGTGACTTTGTCATGCAATATGGCTTTATGATTCATTCATTTTCCCAGACTTTATTTCTCCAGAGCAGGTCCTGGGTTGGCATCCTGAGCCCTGCAAAGGATCCACAGGGCTGAGTGGAAGGAATATAAATGCTTCACTGGAGCCAGACTTTGGCTGGGGCAGTGGCTGTCAATACACTGAAGTTGAAATAGATAGAGAGGGAGGTGGGGGAGGTGTTTTGCAGTGTCACAGATGCCAGGAATACCTTATTTTGGGAGTAGAGAATCAGGATTTTTTTTATATGTTCACTATCAGGGTTGTTTCTTGTTTCAGAGATAAACAGCTACAACATCAGGAAACCAAGCCTCGGGTTTATTGTTTAAAAGGGGCAAAACCCAAACATGTTGTAGTAACAAGGGGTGGCTTCACACATAAATATCTATATAAAAAATACTTGAAGACCACAGAAAATTAAACTGGAGACTAATATTCAACAAATTAAATATTCTTCTATTGAAGAAGGGGGAAGCAAGTGATTTACATCAAAATATTAAATGTTCAGTGGATAATTCCTAACAAAGCCCTTAAAAATAAAACTTTCATTCAATTACTCTTCAGAGCTCAGAAATACTTGCAAACACATCAAAGGGTACAAGAGCTCTAATAATCCATCCAGTTAAACTGCTATGATTTTTCGTGTCTGTTTTCCTATGTTCGTATTCTTATCTTTCACAAATATGAGTGGGTAGCCTTATAAAAACATCCTGTGTGAATTGTGGGGTTCTGTGCCCCTTCGGTTTCTGTGGTAATCTGGGGGTGTCCTCTGGTACCTGCGTGTACCCCGAGCTGAGCTCTCGCTCGCACACTGCAGCCAGCCTGTGCAGCGAGCTCTGCCTGGTGCTCTTGGAGACAGGGAGATGCAAGGTACCTTTTTTTTTTAGTAGACTGTAAATGATTCCTGTTCTTTGCTCCACAGAACATCCGATGTGGTGCCCAATCAGCTGAGAAGGCTGCACAGACGTCAGTGTGAGTGTGTGTGTGTGTGTGTGCGCGCCTGCACAGCTAACTGCAGCTGGAACCTCCATTAGAGCAGCCCTATTGATTTCTGGTTCACACTGCAGTAACGGGGCTAGAGTGCAGGGCGGGGGGAAAAGAAGGCGGCGGGGAAAAATAATCCCAGTGGCTTAAAAACAAGGCTTAACCGAAGGCACATCGGGGTGTATGTGCATATGTATAGCACATACACGCCAGTTTCCAGAGATACGCCACTGAGCTGTTTGCTTAAAAAACCACCACCAAAAATCCCCAGGCAGAGCAACTCCCAAATCATGAAACAACAGTCTGCCCAGGTTTCACATCCCACACGCTCATGGATTGATGTTTGATGCTTTGTCAGTGCTGGGTTTGCACACCGGAGCTGGCCACAAAATGTTTCTGTTTTGTTAAAGGACTACAGGAGATGCGCACATTTCTTTATGCACACATTTGTCTGCTTGGGGACTGTGGCGGGCTTAGAAATCCAGCTTGAGTGTGTCAAACACAGGGCGTAGAGAGCTCCAGGAAGCTGCTCTGCGTTTACTGGCAGTCATTTTCTCATGATGCATAATGCACAAAGTGCCAATGCAAGCTGAGGTGTAAGAAACAGGGGTGGGGGGGGTGGTGTGGTGTGTGTGAAAATGGTGTGTCTGGTAGTGACTGAGCTTTCCTCTTCATCTGAGGTTTCTTTCTCAGCTAATATCTGGGAATAATTTATAGCTGCATGTTAATATGTTTTCTTGGTATTTCAGCACATCTGTGAAGAAAATCCTTGCAGAGCAAGTGTGTCTTCACAATCACTGCATGTCAGTCTGGCAAACTCTAGCTGTGAGCAGTATACAGCAAGGGGGGAGGGGGGGGAAGCCCCCAGCACCGTTATCTGTTTAGGGGGTGGGGGAAGGGGCGACGGTAATACCTTTAAAAACCCGAAAGGCGGTAAGCCATTATTAGCAAAAGCTATATTGAGCATGCTTGCCAGACAGGCAGTGCAGCTCAGCTCTAGTTCCGCCCAGACATGTGCCTTGCCATTTTCATTTTAATCAGTCTGCTCAGGATGGCTGCTGATTCATTTTGCGGGATGGCCCCCTGGGAGCCAAGGTGAAAGCCTGAGGCGAGCTGCTATTGCATCAATGCACCACTCCACATCAGACCCAGGGAGGGGAGGCAACGCTTCGGCAGCAGATCGAGTTCAAAATACCAGCCTCACTATTAAAA
>VYZT01049401.1:8581-177533 GCA_013400735.1 Pomatostomus ruficeps
TATATGTATGTATGTACAGCTAACAAGTTCTTCATGTCAAGGGGTCCTACTCTGTTTATGCAGGCAAGGTCATGACTGTCTTTCCAGTTATCTGAAAGAACAGGTAAAGACAGAGCGTCCAGTGGTACTGAGACTTCTGATTTATATTTGAGGCACTTAGACTTTTGAGGAAAATGTCGATCTTGTCAGTATGAAATAGCTTAGGAGAATGACCTGAGAACATGAGAACATCACTGTCTGGTTTTCAGGCGGGGATAGCCGGGCAAGGAGCCAGGCAGAGGTGGAGAAAATGACCTGATGGGCAATTTCAAGAGCTGAGAATAGATCCACCCTTTGCGCTAGCTTCTTAGATTGAGGGCTGTTCTGATTGCTGTGGTTCTGGTCTGTGGGCATTAGGGACACTTGTGATTAGCAGGGAGTTAAACACAGGATAACCTTGGTGCCATTTGAAGCCAGGACATCTGTGCAGATACCTGTTGCTGTCTTTGTCTGTGAAGCCGTCACTGTTAGAGACATACCTGGAAGGAACTTCATCCTCGTGCTTTCCCAGAAATCTTATCCATTTACCAAGTACCTGTTAAGCAAAGATGTAATCATACTGTATTCCTCTGGCCAATTCCCATAGATAAGGTCTGTTTAGTATGTGTAACACCTCCATTAGTGAATCTCTCTTCTGTGCCTGAAACAGAGAAAGCCATAGCAGGGCAAAAACATGCTTTGAATGCATTTGAAAATCAGTCCTTGTCTCCGGTGTCTATGGGAACTGTGAAGCTGTTCAGGAGGGGAACAATGGTAACCTAGTATGAGACTTCATGAGGTCAAGGTGATGTGTTGTCTGAGAGAGATCTTATTTGTAACACTGAGAAGGGCAATCGTGAAAAAAGATAACTCAGTTAGAAAAACATCACTAGAATAAAGGGTGTTCTGAGAGTTCAGTGCACAATATCTATGTAAGACATTTTTTAATGGGACATAAAATCACCTCAAGGATGAGAAATTTAATAAGAGTTTTGGGAGACTTAGCTGGATGCCCTGAGAACTTCAAACAGAAAGTAAATAATGTGTAGAGGCTCTGCCTGTCTGCATTTGATTTTTGTTTTCTTCAACCTTCCAAGCTGCAGCTCTGCACTTTAACCAGTTGGAATTTAAATGTGTTGTTACAGTAGCATCTTTGTTGGAGATGGACCGTGACTCATGCTCATTAAGGCTACAGATGTCTGCTCAGATTATGTATTTCAAAAGCTTTTTTTCCAATGAACTGTGAAAAGCCAGGCTTGAGCAGAGGATTGTGAAAGATAAAATAATAGCCTCTCATCCCTATGTCTGGCAGACTTAATGCAGTTACTCTCAGATCTTTTTTTAAACTTTGAGACAGCAAATTTGTTCACAGTCAATAAAATAGACCTCTGAGCACAACCCTCTATGTTTCCTTTATCAGTGTTTTCCTAAATTATTCACAAGGCTTTTCACACTCCAAAAGTCTCTAGTCTGTGAGTTCAGCATTTCCCAGATACTAGGGCTTAATAGGCATAAGTGGCATTGATAAACTGTTTATATGCGGCATGATAGAAAATGGATCTTCTTAAGGGGAAAAAAAAAACATGGAATAATAAACACTCCATGAATTTAAATTAAATTTGGTTGCCCACTCACTCTTTTTTGTGAATTTGCACTTAGTAGCAGAGCAGACAGAACTTTCTAAACCTACCTGGATAATACTTGCTTCTCCTGGGAGAAGATAACTGAATTACCAAGAAATTCAGTTCAATGACTTCTGTGATGTGTAAACATTTGCTGAAAGTTATTAGAGCAGAGCTAAAGAGTCGTGGGTTTTGTTTCCTTAAGTAGTCATGCATGTCCATCTGAGAGTTCTCAGGTGTTCTCTGTATCTCACCTTCTCCCTTTTACATCGTGTGCAAAATGGATAGAGGTTCATCAGTCAGTCTCAGCTCAGTACCCCTCATTCCCTTCCAAACCTCTGAATATTCACCAGGCTCTACCAAAAAAAAAAAAAAAATAGAATGTTATCAAGGAGTTCTAAGAAGTTACTCATTTCAGCGTGATCAGGCATATATGAAGTTACAAAGCAAAAACTTGATGTAAAAGTCTCCTGGATGCAAAACTGCCTCATAGTTCTGCTACTTTTATTTTATCTGTGCCATAGAGCAGTTTTGTTGCCGAAGCGTCTCTTTGGAAGACCTTTAAGGGCAGTTCACCTCTCTAGGGCTGCAAGCCAAGCAGTGCTGATAGGCTCAGATAATGTAACTTTCATCTTTTGCAGGTTTGGATTTACTGACCTTGCCAGAAAGGAGAGGTTAGGTACAGGCTGGTCTTTCATGGAATAAATTATATCATAGCCAAAGTGAAATGCCACTGGACTTCACTTGTGAGTATGGTTTGCTAAGAGACCTTAATATTTTGTCTTCTAGGCCCAGAAAACCCACCTATAAGGCAAGAATAAAGTTGTTATTGTGGTGAAAGAAGACTTAGTTTCACTGCTAGCTGAATCTCTGTGGTTAGAACTCCCATCTCAGGTACAGTCTGTTCCTGGACAGGGTATAGACTATGCATGTTGAGGGAGCTGGATTCTTTGCACGGGGAGGGTGTCTCCATGCAAAACCTCAACACTGCCTGGGGCACAAGGAAGAGCACTTGACAAATTAAACAGATTTTTTTCCTCTTCACAGCATGTATCTGTACTCCTCTGTGCAGCTTCATGTGAGAGACACATGGGCTCGAATTAGCTGAACTGAAGGAGTTGCTAATTCCAATCCCAAATGCAATATTGTTGTGTTGGCCAGTTCAAAGGCTGCACCAGGCAGCATTGTTCAAAACAGCACCTAATGGCTCTGCTTCTGGTTCAGAGACCTCTACACAGATCTGCAGGCCTGCCTTTAGTTTCTTCTGGGTTTCCGAGAGACAGTGAACTAAATGGGAATATGAGAAACAGATCTAAACCCCTGAAAAGGAATAGAGTTACTGGTAAATAAATGATGTTTCCTTAGCCACAGTAATGCCAAATCTCCAAAACAGCAGGTTAACAGCAAAGTTATCCCAAATCTCTGCAAAATATGTCTATGGTTGTTGTATGAAAAGGATCATAAAACCAGATAAGAGATGTTTTGTTTCACACTGTGCTAAAGCTGGTCATCAGATCCCATCTGACTTTTGACAAAGTAGTTTTTCTTCAGCAGTCTGGTTAACCTGTTTGGATTTATCGAACTGGTTCTCATAGAACCTAGAAGATCATAAACAGGTGGATAACTTGAAATGTTTGGAAAAGAAGTTGATGGATAATTCACTTCTCATTTTTCTTCCCTTTTAGTAAGATGGAGATTATACAGAGAAGGAACTGTGCTGCTGCAGAATGACCCCGTGGTAACTAATTAGGTCTCATCAGGTCTGCAAAGGCATCTTGTTTTCAGCCTTATGCCAGTGCACTGTAACCAGTGAGCCAAGTTGAATGAGAATCTTGTGGTATTTTACTGGGATGTCATAATAGATTTACCTTCTTTGCACTTGCTGCAGGAAGTAGTATTCATCCATGGGTCAGTCCTTGCAAATAAACTTCTTCATGTTTGCATAAAAATGATCTGCTTGTCATTATATTTCCTGTGCTGGCCCTTGTGTGTGATATGTGACATGAATTCATTTCTCAGCTGTTGAATTTAGGGAGTGTCTTAAAGGAGCCAGAGTAATATGTGATGAGCTGTAATTAAAATTACTAATGCATGTCAATTCCTTTCCTTCCTTCTGCTTTCATTTACATTCCTCATGCAGACTTGGTTCACTTTGCTGAGTGAGCCAGAGACCCAGTGTTGACTGGAAACAGTGATTTCTGCTGTCTCCAGCACAGCTGCATGGGGAAATAAAGTTAGCAAAGATCCTTCCTGAGGTGTTACACTAAGTATTGGGAAAAGTCTGTGGCTTGCAGCTGGCCTGTGGTTGTAGTGGCATCATCAGTAGAACAGATCTATCTGAGTGGTAGTTTTCATGGTTGGTAGCAGGACCAGTAATCACAGAATGGTTTGGGTTGGAATGGACCATAAAGATCATCTCGTTCCAACCCCCTGCTGTGAGCAGGGACACCTTCCACCAGATCAGGTTGTTCAAAGCCTCATCCAGCCTGGCCTTGAACACTTCCAGGGATGGAGCACCCACAGCTTCTCTGGGTACCCTGTTCCAGTGCCTCACTAGTCTCATAGGGAAGAAGTCATGTTTTCTTTGTTCTGGTACAGTCTTTTTTTCCCATCTCTTCTTACGCAAGTATCTGTGCTTTCAAATGGAGATGTTTAAAATATTAGCCATTTTATATTGTATTATCTTACTAACAAATGCAGAAGCTATTTTTAGTGATGCTGAAAATTGTGATTTGGTGTTTAACCATGGAAGTGAACTACCAAAATCAAATATTGAGAGAGATACCTAAAGCATCTTGATGAGAACAATGGGTGCTTGAGTAAAGCTCCTCCATTATGCTGGGCACAGTCAGTGTATATTTCATTATCTGTTGTTAGAGAATTATATTTGTGGCTCTGTTGCAATTCTGAATGACTAAAAAGCAGTTTTGCTTGATAGGGAAAAGAAAGGAAAATCATATGCTAAGACTTACCGTGCCAGCCTTCTGCAGTAGGAAATTAAGAATTTGGATGGATCATGCTCTTGTAATTGTGTTGATTTGGGGTTCTGTTTGCTTGGTTTGGTTTGGTTTTTACTCAGCCTCATATTTTTCTTGAGGTAGATGAATGTCAGAATATCTTGTTGGAGGGATGTAGCACTGGGTCAGGCCGGCTAGGCCGCAGGAGCCAAAAGGAGAGCCAAATAAAAGACCACACCGAAACAGCAGACGGAGAGGGCAGAACCCTCTGCCTTTATTTATATGTTTTTACAAATCACCGTGGATTGGAGGTAGAAATCACCACCTCTTAATTCCACTGGTCAAAGCATCAATCTATCATATTTCTCCACCCAGTATACTGGAATTATAAACACACATACAGTTAGGAAAAACATAGATAGTTGTTAGGAAACCATGGCCATGTTTACAGAAGAAGTGTGAGAAAGTATTACAGAAAGAAAAAACACTGAGAAACTGCAAAACTCAGGGCAACATTGGCTGTAAGGAATTACAGGCTGCACAGAAAGAGAAATTCCAACTCAAAAAAATATTGCTCAATGGCTGCATGACCTTGTGAACATGTGGCTTAAATGGTGTCAGGGCAATGTAAAGTCAAAAAAAAAGGGTATTGGGCCTTCTACAGTTCTTCTTCTAAAGCCAGTGAGCTTTGCCAGGTGCAGCTGAGGTACTATGGTTATGGCTTGGAACTGGGTGTCTCACCTCTGGAAACAAAAGTTATGACTGTTAGGTAGGGATGGGGGAGGTACTTCCATGATAATTCTCATGCTTCCTGCTGTGGTGTGTATTTTTGTCTTTCTCAGCTTGTCTCTCCCTAGTAGTTTATGTGCTGGCACTTATACTGCCTGTGAGGATGGACTGAGGGATACACTGTCAATCTCCAATTTGCATGCATGTGCTTTTAATAAGCTCATTTTTCACAATCTGAAGGAGAAAGGAAAACTTTCTTTTGTCACACAGTGTGTTAGCAGAAAACATAGCATAGGCCAAAAGCAGTTTTATATTGAAACCAGTCTCAGGCTTCCTTTTTCTTCTTATCTTGCAGAGGCAGGGAGCGGCCAAGATTATGTGACCTCCGAAAATCAGCTGCTTTACTA
Organism: Pomatostomus ruficeps; assembly: GCA_013400735.1. Classification (NCBI taxonomy): domain Eukaryota; kingdom Metazoa; phylum Chordata; class Aves; order Passeriformes; family Timaliidae; genus Pomatostomus; species Pomatostomus ruficeps. The sequence goes on from VYZT01049401.1 coordinate 14,315, forward strand.
CCCGAGCATTACCTATGCCATCATTGGCAGCTCCGTCATTTTCGTCCTTGTGGTGGCCTTCCTTGCCCTGGTGCTGCACCACCAGCGCAAGCGCAACAACCTGATGACGCTGCCGGTGCATCGGCTGCAGCACCCCGTGCTGCTGTCCCGCCTCGTGGTCCTCGACCACCCACACCACTGCAGTGTCACCTACAACGTCAACAATGGCATCCAGTATGTGACCAGCCAGTCCTACCACAGGCCAGCGGACCTGGACTCCCCGCCTTCCTACTCAGAGGCCGTGCTCGACCAAAGGTACAGACAGGAGCTGATTCTGGGCTTGCCAAAGCAGCGCTCTGCTCGTTGCAGCTCTGGTAATCTGTGCTGCTGCTCCCCACTTACTGCTGCTTTTAACAGAAGTCCAATGTTGCAATTCTGTCACCTGCATAGGGTCAAGTTTCGGTAAATCTGAGCTTCTTATGTGTGAGAAGTTCATGGTCCTCAGGTCCCTTTACTGTTACTGGTATTAAAGGGATTTGAGGCAAACTTACATCGTGTTCTCTGAGCACGTGTTGGTAGTAGAGATTCTGAGAATGGCAGGACTGATTCTGGACTGGCATAGGATATCACTTGTCTAGTAGTGATATCCTATGCCAGTCCAGAATCAAAATGTGAAAACTGAATTTGGAGTTTTGCCAAAAAAACCCTAGCTAAGTTGTAGGTCATAGCATTGAAAAAATATGGCCCTGTTCTTTTATAGTAAGTGTATAAAGGTGAGAGTGTTCTTCAATTCTTGTATAAAGAAACTGTACCATTCTTCAGGTCTGCACTGCTTTCCCTTTACCAAGAGAAGAAAAGAACAGAACTCTGGAATGGAAAGAACTCTTCTTAATTTAAATAGCTGAAAGTGCTTTGAAGTTTGGTGTGGGTGTGGCTTGTTTATGATGCTTTTGTAGTTATGTAGTTATGACACTGGTTTTATTTGTAGATAATTAACCTTCATTTTAACCTCTGTCTGTAAAGTCTTTCCAAACAAAACTTGTAAACAGACATCCCCTCTACATAAAAAGGACATGGTACAAACTTTAACAATTCAGATTGTTCATTATCACCCTGTTGGTGTTTTTAGTACGAACTGTAGGATTTAAGAATAATAGCCAATTCCTATTCTCTGCTGGTTTTGGCTGCAGGTCCCTTGTCTTAATGTTGACATTCATAATAATTATATCTTTTCATTACTAAGGACAACTAAATGAGCAGGTGTCCAGGTTGTAATCACTTCTTACCTGGGCTGATAAAACCATCAGCAATTTCACAGCTAATTGCTCTCAGGGCCTGTTATCAATCTGCTCAACCCTTCAGTCCCTTTACTTGCTTGTTATCAGAACCACAGAACAGTTTTCGTGAATGCAGTAGTCATCTTGCCTGTGCCTGCTTAACAGTTGCTCTGCATGTGATCTCTTGACAGCCAAAGTGATTTGTTGGTGTGGAGAATTCAGTTTGTTATTTATTTGTAGACTGTAAGCCATTAATCTCTGTCACTTAGTGGAGGTTTCCTTGGAGCTTTCTTCTGTTCACGTCATCATCTATAGATGTAAATCCACCACTTAATGTAATTTCTTTTAAAGTGTTTTCTCTGGTGTAAAAGTTAAACAGAAAAGTTTTTTACCTCTTGACAGCCATCTTTGAGCCAGTTTTGTTGGCAGTCCATAGCCATCTAACTCAGCACGTGGGTTGTAAAACAGGTTGTAATTACTGTGTTGCACCTTGGCCAGAAACTTTGCTTCCCAGTGGTAGTGTGGATATTTTGAAATTACCTGAATAATGTGGGCAGGTGTGAGATCTCTTGTTATGTGTCGTAATTGAAAAGTTAAGAAATACTGTTTGATTTTTTCATAATTGGAATATTATGTACTCTCTTCTGTCCTAGTGTTTTCAGTAACTTCTTACTCTGTTGTGTGTCTTACAGCAGACCACCTTGGTTTGACCTTCCTCCACCACCATATTGTTCTGAGTCTGAATCCCCTCATCAGCCAGACCTTCCTCCTTATCGCTCCCGGTCAGGAAGCTTGGCCAGCACAGACACGCCCATGGCAGAGAGTCCCATGGGCACGTCCGACAGCTGGGCCAGAGACGTCCATGGCAACATGGATGGGCACAGAACTCTTCTGGAGAGGACAGCAGATCAGAGTGCTTCTCTGATCAACCACACTGCTGAAAGAGAAGTGTAACTGCTCCAGTAGCTGGGGTGGCAGGAAGGCATTTACTGTGTCTGTGTGGGTTAATCTGCTGTGGCTAATAGGTTTCAAGGGGACACGTGCCTGAATGATGACTTGGTTCGAATTCACACTGAGTTAATATTTAAATTCAGCATTTTGAGCTCATCAAAGGCAGAGCAGTGAGGGCTAAACCTAGAGTCACACCAGCTCTCCACAATATTTCTGTGAGCAAGTTCTGGTTCAGACAAGTAAGAGAAACACCAGTACTTTGTCAGAAGAACTGATGTGATGTATTTATTGGACTTCTTACTGTATATGAATGTATATATGTGTGTGTATAATATATACAGAAGTTGCACACAAGAGCTATGCCAGAAGGACTCTTTGTTTTCTGACTGCCTTCCATCCTGTCGACGTGGGAGCTGTTTCTTCTTACTGTCTGGTGCCAACCGGTGGTCGCTGGAGCACATGAGAGGCAGTCATTCTGCTTGGAGGTCTGGTGCCAAATGCCAGCCACCTGGCAGTGCCCAAATTGCAGAAAATCTCCTACTTGATCCATCTCTGCATGGCCTCTCTGTTCTCATTCTCACTGTGAAGGAGGTTTAAGCTTGTGAGGATGCAACAACTCTAACTAAGCAAGAGGGTTTTTTTCCCAGATATCAGTATCTAGGCCAAATTTGTGTGGGTTGTCTCAGCAATACCACAAAGGTTGGCTTATCTGTCAGATGTCAAGGCTGAGTACAGAGGCACTGAAGCTTCCCAAAACAACAGAGCAAGACTTCTTTTCCTGTGTGGCAGAACATTACCCTATGTGTTCTCTCTTAAAAAAAACCCCACAACTAAACAACAAAACAAAACCCCAGATGGTTCCAGCTAAATCTTCAACACCAAACTGGTGTGGGGCAAACACCCAGCACAGAAAGCTTTAATGTCAATGCCTAGTTTGTTATATTTGTAAAATACCCGAAAGCAGGTCGTCCAGTGAAAGGTGTTGGGCTTGTCATCCCCTCTACAGCATGCATGTGTACATGCATGGATGCACGTGTGCATGTGTAGTACTGTGTGTAGGTATGTACATAGTGGATCACATGGGTTTAGTTCTACTGCCCCACAAGAACTCCGAACTGTCAAAGTTTCATTTGTGATGAACTCATTGGTTTTTACAGAGTTTGCATTATTCACGTTCATTTGGTTGAAATTCTAACTTCTGCAGAGAACCAGAATTATTTATGTCTGTTCTGCCCTAAGTCTTGTAATCGTCTCCTGTCAGATGTGTTTCAGTGCACCTTGTTGAATCACCTGTGTGAAAGCCCCTCCCAGGTAAAGGTATTCAGAGTGGCAAGAGGGGAGAAGCTGTGAATTTAAATTTAAATGCCACTGCACCGCTGTGCTTGTGCTCAGTACACAGTAAACAATGCAGCGTCTTCCTTTTGTCTGGGGGAAAATTTGCCTTGAGAAATTATTTATATTTGTCTATCCTACATTTCCCACTCTTTCTGTGTAAAAGAACAGTGTCATTAAACAGACCTTGCTGTTTAAAGGAGGTGATGGAAGATGACTGCCCACACCTTCTGCTTTCTTCCTCTCCATCTTTCTAAGGTAGATTCTTTTGCCCAGAGGTTATATGCTCAGAACCAAAAAAATTGGAGTATAGGTAAGGGAACAACTCAAGTTCAGTCTCAGTTCTCATAAATACACCTGAATTTTTAGGGGAGGCGGGTGTTGCTGGTTGTTTGGGGTTTTTTTTTTTCATTTCCAGCTCTGGAGTCTATTACCACAATGTGCAAGAGGCAGGGACCAGATAGTCCCTGTACAGGTCATTCCAGGAGTGAGGACATGGTGGGGAGTCCTGGAGAATTCTAATGCTGATGGGCTGGGCGGACTTTGAAAGCAGATTAAGGGCAGCTTTCATTACAGGCTTAGGCAGCCTGTGGTGAAGTGCATTGGTGAAGATGCTCCCGGGTCCTTGCAAAGTAATGTACAAGAGTGTGTCAGATTTCATCCTTGCTGAGAACTCAAGCAATGTAATTATGCTGTCCTGCACAAAGCAGGATTTAGCTTTATTCCTGGCTGACCAAGGTCACAGGCAGACTGTTGTCACTGAACATAGCAGACAGTTATTCTTTAGTGTTAAGAGAATCAAGGCATTACTTTATTTCTGGCCAGGATGGTGTGCTGGCCAGGATGTGCCACAGAAATCATTTCATCCACACATAGCCCAGGTGTGCGGAGAAAATCCTTCCATGACACATGTTTTAACCGAATTTCCCCCCAAACTTTATACAGTCAAAACCTCACAGAGATACATTGTTTCAGACTTCATTGGTTCAGAGTTAAGTAACTCTGAGTATTCGGGTTCCCATTGGATCTGAATTTCCTCGCCTCTGATGTTAATTAGATTTTCATTTTTCGATTTTCTTATCAGTCCTTTCCTGGAATAGGTGGCTCCCACTCTGCCAGGGGTATTGTCTTGGGTTGATGGTTTGTTAACAGCCCTTGATGGTTGTTATCTCTTGCGTATCTCCTGTGCTGCTCCCAGTCTTTTGAGATGTTAGATTCATCAGGTTTCCACCTAGTTTATTCTGTAATTGTGAAGACTGACTGAAGTTAAAAAAAATTTAAACTTAGTGTATTTGGTAACAATCAGACTCAGGTACATGAATGAGTTAATAGTCCAGGTGGTTGCAGGGGCATCTCCTGTGATCACTGGACCCTGCTGTTCCCTCTTGCCTTTCATTAAGGTTCTGCTCGGCCTTTGTAAGAGAGCTGTGTTATGCTGTATCAGAATTACCTTAATGGTTTTCTGTTGCAGTTTTGGAAACTTTGTATTGGTCTTGAAAACGTATCATTGGAGAGTTTGCAGTAGTTTCATTGGAATTAAATATCTTTTTAATTTTAAAGTTGCCTAAAGCTGTATTAGTGAAACTAAATCATTGTGTCCAGTATCCCTCAAACAAGCCTTTCACAGGGGATTGCATTTCACCAGGTGTATTCTAAGACACCAGTTTGTGCAACCCAAATACTGTGTGCCTATGGCATCTGTAAAACACTGCCTTGTGTTGCTAAGAAGCAGGAAAAGAGTGAATATAGCCTGTTTCTTCTGTGTCAGTCACTGTCATATATGTACATATATATATATATATATAAAAATATACTCTTTCAGGATGTATATATTCATGTAACTTTTGCATTAAGATAATCCATTTGGACTTTACAAAAAAGAAAAAAACGGAAAAAACATTCTAAATGGTGTGATGTTTTCCCTTCCAGCTAAGGGTGTATTTATCTTTGTATAGATAATCTTCTGGTTAATAATCTATAATCTTCTGGTTTTTGAGAACACAAAAGGAGATTGTGCCTTTCTGTTTGACTGTTGATTGGAGAGGTAGTTACCTGCATTTCTGGGTGTTGTTATGTATCACCGTCTAGAGATCCAAAAAGAGCAACATGTCTTGTCTTCCCCTTCATTGTTACTTATGGGGACCACTGAACTGTGAGGACTCCAGCAGTTCAGTACCTTACTCCAAAAAGGCATGCTAAAACTTGGGGTGGCTCGTCCTACTCCAGTGTTCTGGTTTGTAGGACAGGTTTGCTAGGCTGGCTTCTTTGGAAATTGCTGTAGTATCACACAGAAGTTGTTTATGATGTGTCACTTCTAGTGTGTTAATACAGCACTATGCTGCATTATTCAGTGGAATCTTTGGGAAATGTGCTGATGAAATTAAATATTTCATTGAAAATCCTGCAGCTTGTAAGGCTGAAGTTAAATGTTCATCCAATACCACATGGTAGGGTTTCTTTTCAGTAGCAGGTAAAATTTGAATTGATCATCCTATTGTTTGCAATTGCTCTTAACCTTTTAGTTTGATGTTAGTCATCCAGGAGCTTTCCTTTCTACTTAATATTTAAACAAATGGATTTCAAAGACCCATTCCTACAAAAGTAAAATCAATTAAAGTTTTCTTCCAGAGCCAAATTCTGTTTCCACATCTGTACTGAATGGTGACCACTGTATTGAGTAGTTATTGCAGCTATTAATATATTTGAACAAAAGCGTTTGAAGAAATGACTACTTGAGGTAAATGAAGGCATGTTGGAAAGAAGATCATTTAAAAATAAACAAATAAATAAAATTAAGGAGTTTTGAGTGTCTGTAACCTTTGCTGAAATCAGAGTGCTGTGTATTTAAAATTAAGCCATTAGTGATTCTGCTTGATAGTAATCTGAAGTTCCTTGTAAGGCAAATTACCATTTACCTCTCTGGTACTGGAAATGGAGAATTGGCAGTAATGCTTTTGAAAGAGCGCCTGTGAATAATTTTCTTGGCTCTTGTCTGCAGTGACATACACAACACTGACTGCATCACAATTTTTAAATAACTCTGCATTCCTTCTTCCTCTACTTTTAAGCCAAATCAGTTTTATTTACACCACTTCACTTTGATTCAGCTAATAGGGCCCTTGTGATAGATTTAGATACTGAGTGGAGGAAAGAGATGACTCTCACTTTAATTAATGCTGCAGCTTGTTAATCTTGTGCTCTTTACTTTTAGACATCTTAGCTAAGACAAATGGCTTTAGTAGATAAGAAAAACTATTAATGATGAAAAGGATGGCGGCACATTGATTCTGGTTTTTAATGAATATTTTAAATTGTATAAATGAAGAAAAAAATTAATGCTGTATTTTTAATGTGGTGATCAAATGACAAGTACTGTTTTTAACTGTTGCTTATTGGAAGCTACCTTGCATATAATGCCTGGAACTAAAATGGTTAAGACAAGGGCTTTTCTTGCAGTTCTTACTAGATCTGCAATATTTTTTTATCATCACAAGGTTATATTACACCCATGGACTAAAATATGGACTGCAGAAAGAATTTCAATACTGTGCTGGGTTCTGCCTCAGTGTATCCCAGTACAGGACTGTGGCCTTCATTTGTCTTTTTTTTTCTGATTTGAGGGGTTTTGTCAACTTGAAATGGAGAAGTTACTTAAATGCTTTAAGGGAGGTTGTATGTTGAAAGCCAACCTTGTCTTAAACTTTTGTAAACTGGAAATCTTCAAAAATATATTCTGTATTCCTGAATAAAATTGGTGTTTTAATATTGTTCACAAGTGAGCGTGTCCCCTCTCTCATGAAGTCTCAGTTCTAGTTTTATAGCCTCCTACATGAAGCTTCTTACAACTTCTTTTGCATTCCATGTCAAGTTTTGTTAACTCTTTGTGGGTTTTAAATATATTGTTAAAACAAAGTGATACTGGAAACTCACATGTCCCCATGTGTATAAAAATATACTGATCCATACCTCTCCATATTTATACAAATGAAAATTACTTAATCTCATAATTTCTCATTTTGCCATCCTGTTTGTGCTCTCAGAGACGAGACATCTGAGCCAGTTTTGTTGTCTGCTTTGCTGCAAAGCTGTAGAGGCGGCAGCAGAGCTTGGTGCCCTCTACCTCCCACTTTCTACCTGCCTCTTCCCCACCCCTCATGTTCCCAGCACAGTGTCCCTGTTTATCTCCAGGTCTGTGATCCACGTGCCGGACACGTGAGCTGGATTCAAGTGGGGATGCTCCATAGAAGCAGCTTCTGGCTGCGGTCCCAAGTCAGGGCTCTGCCCCCAACAGATGCCTCATGCAGGCACCACCACTATCAGGGGAACCGTCCAGCCCCACAAAGCCCAGAGCCACTTCTTGTCACAGTCCTGTCCCTCAAAGGATTACTGTACAAAGTTATTTTCCCAGACTAAGGAGAACTAATTCAAATGTTATGTCTAAATAGTTGAATCTCTGTTGAATACAGAGGTTGACATATCCCACTTCCATGATTCTTCTCCACTGGCTTCCTTCACAAAGGCATGCCAGTTTTATTGTTATTCTCATTAATTAAATCACATGCCCTCACTCAGGTTCTCAGATGGCAATCTTTGTTTGGTGCTGGTGAACTGCCCCAAAATAGCTGCGGATCCAGAATTCACACCAGCGGCACAAGGGAGATGGAGCTGTTGAGGCTGCCACAATGGGCTCTCTGCAGGGGAGGGAATACTGGGGTCTCAGAGCTGCCTCAGTCACATCCCAGCAAGAGCTATGCTTGAGAAATGTTGATAATAAATAGTGTACTCTCCAGCTAAGCTCCCTAATTAATCTTTTTTATTCTTTCTGCTTTGATTTGTTCAAAAATCCTAATTTTTACACCTTAAAAATTAAATAAGCAGCAGTGATTTTTGAGTGCAACATCTTTTGCTGGTTTGCAAGCAGTCTGTTAATCAGTCAGCCTCAGTTATCTGTTGGAGAGAGAACTAAGCAGCTTTCCACTGTTTGGGGAGCTGTAGTCCAAAATGATGTGCTGTTATTAATTGAAGCAAAGACATCTTCGTGTGGAAATTCACAGCTCTTCTTTGCTTTTCAAAGCAAAGTTGAGGGTATGCACATTGCATAAAGGACTTTGGAAAAGTACTGGATTGATCTCTATAGGGAATTAACTTTTCTGTTTATCTGCCAAACATGGTGTGAATAGATAAACTGAAACATGATTCTCTGCTTCCCAAAATCCCAGTAGTAGTCTTTACAGCCCTATTGCAGGGACCACTGGAAAAGAAGAGGTAGAGCAGTTTTGGGGCTGATCTGACCCTTAGCATTTCTATGGGAATGGGTACAAGGTGTTTCAGGAGTTGCTTTGATGCTGGATATACCATGCAAAAGACCCCCATTCACTGAGAACTGATTTGGGACCATCACTTCCCATATGTTTCCCAACAGCCACTCTACAGGTGGCTTTTTCTTTTTTTTCCTAGTCTCATCTTACCTAAGGTTCATACCTATCAGTTACCCTGAGGTAAAGCCTTTCACCTCTCATACGATACCACAGCCTGTAACTCTTTCAAATTTAAACCACTGTCGTTTTTCAGCACAAAAGTACAATAACCTTCACCTGTGCAGGAACAACAGGAGTATCACCCAAACCTTTCATTTCTCAGAGAGTGCCCTGGCAGCATCCATTTGACTGAATGAATCTGAGCCTCTTACATTTGTTTGGAATACCTGCTGTTTCCTTGACAGGTGCGAGTCCTGTTGTGGCGCAGTGATGAAGAAGTACGATGTTGTGCTTGACAGAGTAGATTTTTCTTCTCATTTGTTTGTGACAGAGTTATTTTAGAAAATGCTCCAAACGCTCCTCACCCAGCGCTGCATCCAAAGTAGCACTATCTTGCAGAGGTGTGGGGAGGACAGCAAGGTTGGCTGGTTAATGTATATGTATATATATAACTACTCTGGAGATTTCTTATGTGATCCAACTCTTGTACCTGAATAAGAAATGTTTAAATGCTGCACAGTAAGTGAGTTTGCAGACTAAGGAAGTATGGTTGATATTTGGCTGCTCTTTTGCTAATTTCTGTTTACTCAAATATGATGCATAGTCAAGAGCAAAAATTCTCCATGCATCTGTTGCTATATTTATTGTTCTTGGCAGTCTGTGCAGAGCAAAGGAGTTAGCAGAACCAATGAATTACCCAAAGTGGATTTGGAGAGTGCTTTGCTTCAGAAATAAAGGAGCTGGCTTACATATGCATTTGCAAGGTGTTGTGTTAGATATGCTGGTTAATACATGAATTACATAAAATAAAATTGTACCTGAGCTTCTACAGGGGGGGAAAAAAAAAGCAGCAAACCTTTGAATCTGAGAGATGCAGCAGATCTTAATCAGCAAGGCCAGTCCAGGAGCTGGCGGCAGGTCAGGATTAGAAATTCCTGCACTGTGGCCCTGAGTGCAGCTGCAAGTGCAGCACTCGCAGGAGAAGGCAATGGTCGTTTCAGGTTTGGTAGCATGAATGGTCTGTCTGGTATCTGATACCTGAAATATGTGAGAGTCATTCTAGACCAATTGTCAGCTTCCTTTGGGAAACTACACAGAGAATCGTTTGGCTGCTTTGTTTAAGTCATGTTTCTAAAGCAACTAATCCCTCTCTCTTCCTTTTTATCCATTGCAGGGATGGAAGGAAAATTTGCACTTTTTTTAAAGTAGGGACACCTGAGACAGGGAGAGACACCAAAATGAGTTTCAGGAATAACAGAACCTGCATCTTCCAAGATCCAGCTTCCTGACCACTGCATAGTGTTGTCTTATCCGTATATTTGAAATCTTTTAAATCCATTCAATTTAACAGAAGATTTTTTTCAGAGTTAAGGAGGAAAAGAAAAAAAGAAGAGGTAAGTCTAGACATGCAGGTAACTGTTTCAAGTTCTTTTTCTTTTTGCAAAAGATTCTTGCAGTGATCAAAAAAAATGAACAAATGTTTGAATTCCTTATTTTCTTCTGACTTGTAGGTATTTGTTAGCCCTATTATTTCTGCAGACTAATTGAAACAGTTACTCTGTATAGCTCTTCACCTGGAGGAGGATTTTGCTCTAGAATAAGGTTCCAGGCTGGGTCTTAACCTAGGGTAGGTAATTTTGTAGGTTTCCACAAAGGAAGGTTGTAGCTTATCAAGTATGTGGGCTGTGAATGTCTCCCAGAAGGGAGCTGGGGGGTGTACTGGAAATGGACTGCCGTAAATAACGCTGGTTTAAGGATGCACACTGGAATTACAGTGTGTGGAGGGGAGGGCCACATGTTACTACAGGCCCTGAGGAACACTTTTGTCAGGTGGCTGGCACCAGCATTTTCTGCTTTATGGAACTGGGGAAAGGAGGGGGAGGAGGTGGGAGGGAGAAATGTCATTTTGACCCTGAGTTTATAGGTAGCCCACAGTGATACAAGAAACTACAGAGAGAAGAGTGTGACCTGACTGCCTTTCATGCTGGCATTTGAAAAATTAGCTCAAGATAGTGCTTTGAAGGGTAATATTATTAAAAAAATAAAAGAAGTCCCCACTTTCTTTTCTTGATATTGATATCAAGAACAAGATGGCTAACGTGGGCGAGAGAGTGATTCAAAATGATTTTTGGATGGCGCTTTTTTTCTTCCTTTGAAAATTTAGGTGAAGTTAATTATGGAATGGCAGCAGCGTCCTAACTAAAGTGAGTGCTTTCATCTCACCTCCTGCTTTTAAAATAGCTGCGCTCTTATCTCTGCTTTGAGGAAGGGGATGTGGGGGGAGAGCACCCTGGTGCTCTTGCAGCCTGACAGTCACCAGATGAATGAAATGCCTTAGAAGACCTGAGGCCATTAAAGCCTGCCAGCAGAGATATTAAGAGCCTGCCAATGTGCTGATAGCATGTTTTGTGTTAATCTGATTAAGTAAGCAGAGGAACTGCTCCCAGCACAGGCCAGGTGCAGCGTAGGGAAGCACTTGCTGTGCTCAGCGAGATGGGCTTTGAGCTCCTCTGGGCTGTACGGGGAAGGTGTGGTGTGACACCAAGACACAAGACCGGATGCAAAACCCTGAGAGGATGAGGCTCTGGTTGAGGAGGAAAAGGCAGTCAGGGAGTGGGAGTGCTAATAGCATTACTGCCTGCTAATCCCCTCAGGGCAGCCCCTACTCTTGGTTTTCTTCCTGGGGGTGTGTGTATGCCACGCACGTGGTGAAATTCCAGGTCGGGTGAGAGCTGAAGGCCACACCCCTGTGTCTGGGGGAGCTTCCCTTCAGCTGCTGGGTAATGAGCCTTGTAACCCCGCTGTAAGCAGAGTTAATCCTGCTGCACGGCAGGCTGGTAGCACCGGCAGCTCCAGGGGCTGTTCATTACTTCTCAGTGCACAGGACATGCCTGCACAGGCACACCCGAAGGCTTCACATTCCTGTGAAGAAACAGGCACTTATTTCAGTGGATGCAGTCTGATCTGGCATTCTGCAATCACCTGTAGCCAGTGGTTTCAGAATCCATGTGAGGAGAGCTCTTGGATTGCTAGAGCTGCTCAAGATGAGGGCCTTGGACTTCAGCCCTCTTACAGTGACTGAGGATGGTAGCTGAACCTCTATGGCAGCCCCAGGACTGTCTGAAAGCCCTTAAACCACATTGTGGGATCCAAGTATCTCCTTAAACAGAAGCAGCACAGATCATTTTTACTGAATGGACTGTGACAGGTCTGAAGGCAAAGGGGAGGAATTTAAGGGGAAGGGGGGATGAGAACATGAACTGTCATCTGGAAACAGGCTTGTGCTGTACTCCTTGGTGAGTGTCTGACTTCTCACCCCCAGTCACCTATGAAGGATCCCTGAGGCTATGGGGAGGCTTTCCCCCACCACTATCAACTGTTAGGAAAATGCCAGAGGATCTGTCTGCCCTTATCTCTGTTCAGTCTAAGAGTTTATTAAGATGCCCTGAAGAATTTTGGATTTTATTTGTGCCTGTGGTTAGATTTCTCCTGTCAACTTGGTGTCACATGTCCCTTTGGTGAAGGTCTGGTGCTCCGGTGCATGCTCTGTCTGAAGACTGCCTTCTGTCCTTGCTTTTTCTTAACTTAAATGACTGCTTTATGGTGCCCTGCTGATGGAATGTAATTCAAGGAGTTAAAGTAACCTCTGAACTTTTATGGGATAGTTTCACAGCAAAATATTTGCCTAATATCCAACCTAAACCTCCCCTGGCACAACTTGAGGCCATTTCCTCTCATCCTGTCACTTGTTAGCTGGGAGAAGAGGCCAACCCTAAGCTCTGGCTACACCCTACTTTCAGGCAGTTGTAGAGAGAGATAAGGTCTTCCCTGACCCTCCTTTTCCCCAGGCTAAATGCCCCCAGCTCCCTCAGCTGCTCCTCACAGAACTTGTGCTCCAGACCCTGTCTCCTTGTGCTCCGTTGCCCTTCTCTGGACATGCTCCAGCCCCTCAATGTCTTTGTTGCAGTGAGGGGCTCAAAACTGGACACAACACTTGAGGTTTGGTCTCACCAGTGCCAGTACAGAGGGATAATCCCTGCCCTGGTCCTGCTGGCCACACTGTTGCTGAAACCATTCCTGATAATTTTGTCCCAAAGCTTGCCGGCATGGTGAAGGCCTTGCACTGTTGTGGCTTGACCAACTGCTTAGGTCTCTGCTCACTGTCTTTAGGCAGCCAGTGGGAAGATGCACCTAAGCATCCCTCTTCTGAAGTGGCAGGCTGGGAAAGCCTCTCCCTAGGAGCACACTGGTGATGGCTTGGTAACTCCAGACACGCCTGGCATCTGAGGCACCACTCATCCTATTGCAGCCATATTTTCAGCCAGCAGCCCATGCAAGGGGTAGTGTTCTCCTCTGTAAGCAGGACTCTGCATTCAGACAGATGAGCAGTGCATTAGTTATGATGTGTTTGTGTTTTTCAAGTGTCTTGTTTTTTCCAGTGGGAAATTAATAGCTTCAGCTGTAGTCTGGTGAGTCTAAGAGTCACAGCTTAAGGAAGAACCTTTCAAAACAGGGTTCTAAACCAATAAAACATCTCAGATGGTTACTGCTGAGTTAATGACTCAGTGAATAAACAAATCACTGTGTGACCCTTTATTTTTCTAGTCTGCCTGATCCTCCTTTTCCCCCTGCAGCCTACCTGCATCACCCAAAAATCAAACACGAGGCAATATAATCAAATGCAATGCAATAGTCTCCTTTCCCTTCTCTGGCAGGGCTTGTTTTTCATCCTGTGCTACAGAACAAGGCGGGCATGGGGACACGAAGCTGAATTTGTTGCACCCCCTCTGGTTCAGCAAGAAATTACTCAGATTTTTTTCCAAGATCAATGAGTTGCCATCATGTCAGAACAAGCTTGCACTCCCTGGCAGAGACATGAAAAATGATCCTTTGTCTCTCTGTGACACTGGCAATGTGGGTGACAAACGCTTCCCTCTTTATGCCTGCTTATGTTTCGACGTTGTGCATTTTTCTAGATAAATGCTGTGTGGCAGCCTTCTCATTAATCAAGCATGGTGCTGGCCCATGAACTGCAGGCCTAGAGCACTCTCAGTTGGATTTGACCCCACTGAAAGCAGGGTAGAAGGAGCTGGTGGTTCTGGGGGAACTGGGATTGTGCCCAGTAACATCACATTTCTTTGCTGAGAGCTGTGCGCTCAGATAAATAAGTGAACCCATGGAGTATTAGCCTGATTATTTAGAAGCCTCTCCTTGAACTGTGTGAAGCATTTAGTCTTTAGTCTGCAAATAAAGCAGTGATTCTCAGCTAAGGTAAAAGAAAAGGGGAAAGTATCAAGAAATTGGCACTGCGTTGCTTTTAGACAAGCTTTTGGAAAACACCGAGGAGCAGCACTTTATCATTTTCTAGTTGAAGAATATTAGTTCCAAGCTTTTAATTTTGAAACGTTGAATGACCTCCTAAACATACCCCACCCCCAAGTGAGACTGCTAATGAAACAAACAGATGGTGATTTGAATAGAGTAAAAGGACATCATAAAGATGTGCTTTGAAACAGCCAGACAGAACAAATTACACTGGAGACTGTGGAAAAGAAAGTAGTGGAAAACTGAGAGGAAACCACCACAGTATTCATATTCTTCACCAAATGGCCCAGCATGCGAATGGAAAGCTGTTTTAATTATCTTCCATAATCCGATATTAAAAAACCATTTTCTATGCAGAAGATGTTGAGCTGATAGTTAAAGAATTGTGGTCTTGATCAAGCACAGAGGCCAGTCGCATGCATCTGTCTGTGTCTGTGCATCTCGCTGCTGTCTCCAGGGCTGTGCATGTTAGCAATGACATTTGTTCGCTTTCTATTTTAAGCCATGCCTGGGAGAAAACGATAACTTTTTTTGTTTGCCTCTCTCCCAAACTAATACAATTTGAAATGCTGTGCCAAGGAGTCTAGAAGGCCTGAGGCAAAAGTTGAAACTGTGACCTTCTGAATATTAAACTGTATGGTGGCAAGCTGAGCATTCCTCAGTCAGGGAAGGGGCTGGGGAGAGATGGCCCTTGGGCTGGTTGCTTCATCACTCCCCTCTCTCTGCTCCCTCTGCCCTGTGTCTGGGCTCCTTGTGCTCCGTGACAGCACTGGCTGAGGCTGCTCACTGGCCTTTCAGTGGCACTTTCTCTCTGGGAATTGCTGACTGCTTTGCAAACACGATGACTTAGGCTTTATAAGCTGTTGTGAGGAAGCAGAATGACAAAACCAAGTGATTTTCTTCTTTCAAGTTCAAAGTAAAAATAGGTAGTGAAATCTGCCCCAAGACTGTAGGCTGAGGAAAAACCCTAAACTGATTTTATTGCTGCTCTTCCCAAAGGCTTCTGCTGCTGGAGCAATGGAGTGTCTCCCTTTACACCTGTTTCCCCTGTCCTAGTTCATTGCAGCATGCTTTGTTGGCCCCTACCCTGGCACTGGAAGCAGTTACCTAGGTGTTGAACATTTAGGGAAGATGCAAGTGATTCATTCAAACTAAGATGAAGTCTCTTAGGATGGGAAGAGGGGAGGTGACACTTCCTTTTGGGCTCAGCTACCAAAGCTGGGAGGAAAGGAATGAGGTACATTTAACTGTAGAGTAACCCCTACCTCATCTGCACTGACAACATCAAGGGGACAAGTAAATCAATATCCAAGCCGCACACATCTCCAGAGCTTTGATATTTCAGTGTCTGATGTTCCAATACTTTCAGTAAAAATTAATTGTGCTCTTCTGTTGACCCAAGTCTTCACAGCAGCCTCATTAACACACAGCCAAAAGTTCGTCTCTTCTAACTTGCTGAAGTAGAAGTCAGTTTTGTTTGCTTGGCTTTTTTTTTTCTTTTTTTTTGCTGTGAGCAAAATGCTTCTTTGTTTCTACTTTACTTAAAATTGCACCCTGAAAGGAGGAGGAAGGCAAAACAGCCTTCAGTCTCTCCATAATCATCAAACAACAGTTTTGCAGTCTTTGAGCATCATCTTTCACCTTCCCTTGCTGTACGGCAAGTTTCCTGGTTCCCTCCTACTTCCTTCTGTCTGATCATTAAAATTGTTATGATCGCATCTCCCGCAGCAGAAACCACTAGGAGCTGTGGGTACCCTGATGGCCTGGCTTGCTGCTACTCCAAAACAATTGTGGCAGCTGCTCGGTCTCAGAAACAAACTTCAGTGTCACTTTGTGCCTTTTACTAGGTTTAGTGAATAATAAATACATAACTTAAGCAAGAGCAGATTCCTCTCATGCAGACACACATCAGTTCTGTGTGCATGCACCCACTCCTGTTTCGCTGGAGAGAAACTGAAACATCCTTCAGTCAGTCCTGCCTCAAAATTCTTATTCAGGCTATTATGCAGTCTCTTACAGAGAACTAAAGTTTTTCAGATTCTATGTGTAAGCTAGCAGGAAGTGATGATCCTGCTTTTACTCTGGTGCACCTCATCAGCAGGGAGAGGTGAAACAGCCTGAGCACAGGGCTCACTGTGTGAGTCAGGACAGGACCTCTGGATCCTGGCTTGCTCTTTCAACATCTGAATCGTGTGCACTGGCTTCAGCTTAAAGGGATGATGATGGAGAGATCTTTGAAAGTGTCTGAGGGATTTAGAAGTGCAGTATGTGTTCCAAAATGTAGCACTTCATGCATGTTCAGTAGGCCACTGGCATGGCTCTGTGTTACTACAGGATGTGTAAAAACATATATTGCCCACAATAGTTTTCAGAACATAAGGTGGATTATCAAACACTGGCCATAAGTGAGTGTCTAGTAAAAAAACCTGATCAGCATGTGGTTGTTTTTCATTACATGGAATCAGCTTTTTTGTGGTCTGGCCATCATAATCTCAGTCCTGCTGACAGTGCGTAGAGAGCTGCTTTTAGCAAAGGAAATGCCTCAGTTTTCCCTCTTTGCTCACTGCCTGTCACATGCCCTGATGGCCCAGGCGTCCCACCAGCCATTCACTAGTTCTAGCTATGTGTGCTGCTGTGTTTCTGCAAGGAGTAGGGAGTCATCCCAGTGATACTGAAAATTGAATTTTGCTGTACTTTGGAAGACTCTTGGGCCAGCAGCCGAGGTCAAAACCTCAGACTAACGTGATTTGAGGTTGGATTTATTCCTTACACTTTCCTAGAGGTTTCTGTGCAATGCCACTGCTTTTTAACCTCATTTCAGATTGCCTTGCTTAGACAAACTTTTCTGTGGTCTTCCTGATGAGCCAAAGCCTGACAGGACATCTCCAGGATGGCCAGGACCTGCCCACTTTTTAGGAGTGTTTTTTCATGGCTTCTGAAGTCATATGACTCTCTGAGCTGGATTGCAGGAGCAGAGCAGCATCTGCAGTACCCAGGAGGAGAGCAGGGACTAAGGCACCACAAACCTCTGTGGTCAAGATCACGGATCCATGGGGAAACAGCAGTTTGCTTGTCAAAGGTAGCAGTGGTGTAGTGAAATACAGCAGCTGGCCTGGCTGGCAGAGCTGGTCTCGCTCTGCAGTGGCACTGGGATGGTGGATGGGGTGCCTGCCCGGCCTCATCAGTCTGTGCTGCCTTGGCCAAGCAAGCTTTGAGGGCAGGGAGGAAAGGAGGGAACACCCTACCACTGGGGCTCCCCGTTGTGTCTGCCTCTGGAAATGGCTCCTTTCTCAGGGGTGGTAATTGCTCAGGGGATTTCAGTGGGGCAGGAGGCAGGATGGGATGGATAGGGCAGGATGGCAGTAGCTAAAATGAGGCTCTGGGAAGGGGCAGGGGGAAGGCAGATGGCCCTGAGCCTCCAGAAGGATTATGTGGTGTCAGGGTCAGGACTGCTCCCTGAGGTGACCTTGGGGAATTCGGTGTGTCAGTGCCTGCTCATTTCACAGGGCCCTCTCAAGCAGCCTCAGGAGCTGAGAGGAGACTTCAGTGGCCACAGGAAGGGGAGGGAGAGTCCCTTCATCCCACCTGGCAGGATGAGAAGCAGCTGGCTGAAAATTCACAGCAAGGCTGGGGCCTGGAAAAATACCTTTGTGGAAAAGGCAGCAAGGGATGGGTTGGGCTGCAGGAAATGCCTTGTGCCAGCTGAGGGAGAGTCCTCAAGTCCTGCACATGCCTTCTGCCCAAGTCACTCTGCAGCACCTGCCTGCCAGACCCCTTATGAGCTGTGGTATGGCTCTGACCACTGCTTAGTCACTGACCTGTCCTGGTGTTACTCTTGCTGTGGAGTCTTCTCCAGACATCACTACTTAGGTTGCTATCATGCTGTCCTTTCCAGATGTCTACTTACTTCATGGCTTTCAGCCAGTGGTGTGGAAAAAAACAGAGCAGGGTCTCTAAAGAAACATTTCCTAGCTTTGGGCAGTTCCCAGCCTGACCTGGGGAGATGCAGGCAACAGTGTATGGGAGAAGTAATGCAGCCGTAGTAAAGAGTTAACCACTGACCCTTTCAAAGGGTTGTAATAACCTGCTGATGGAGAAAGGATAGGGAAAAAATCAAACGGTCTTTACACCAAAGGAGGAGAGAGAAGCAATTAACATGGTCAGATGTGAGAAATTTGACAGGGGAGATGACCAGAACCAGAATTTGCACTGATATCCTCCTCCTATCAATCTTGCCAGGGAACTTGACAGGCAAGAAAAGTCAAAGAGCAGCCGAGGGTTTCTGAAATCAAAGGGCTTTGAAAGCTGGATCAGAGAATAGAGCAGTTTTTCCATCTGCTTTGAATTTATTGTTGCTAATGAGGAAGAAGGCTCTGGTCTGACTGAACATGTTTGACCAGAGGGGTCACTTGATATATCCATCACATAGGTATCAAGGGACTCTCTCCAAGTTAACCCTTTCACTGTCAAGTACTTACAAATGAGCCATTCAGAGGAGGGACAGACACACTGTTTGGACTATCAGATCCTATTTATCCACCTGAGTGGTGGGAGCTCTCGCAGGCAGAGCTGAAAATCCCAGCATCAGCCTATCCTGCTGATAGTGTCATTTGCAGGTGTGAGTCTTCTGCTTCCTTGCTGATGTTGGTTGTGGTCAGTCTTACTCAGCTGTGAATCCAAGATCATGACTGAGCTTTACTTTGCTCAGTAAAGAATAATTCATCTATATATAAAGCTGGAAGTGGTTGTTTCAAATACTTATTTACAACAAGGCCCCCTGTGCTGCTCAGTTTGGATGCTGTCCCTGTCAGCAGGAGTTGCATAAGGGGACTGACCTACCTCCCACCTCCCCCAGCTCCCCATCAGGGTTCCTAAGCAATGGAGATCACAGCACATTTGGGTGAAGGAGCAGATGGGAAAGTAGGCTGATGAGGAAAAGGGGAGAGTTGGAATTATTTAGAGACCTTTAGCAACCTGTGAAAGTTTATCCTGAAGTTGGTAGCCTCACTATCTAAATACCAAACACCAACCTTCCCATTTGAGATTCCTAAAACCACTTCTGTGTTCCCTCCCCTTTCCTGCCCTAAATGCTGATGCCATCACATTTGATTTTCTCTAACTCCTGATAATGCTGAAGGCATAACAGCCAGAGACAAAAGCCATGGGGATCTGCTCACTGAGGTTATGATCCCCCATTATCATTCCAGGCTGCTGCCTGTCTGCAAGGCAAGGGCTCTAGATGAGGCTCACAGAGCTGCAAATCTTCAGAGTGGGACAGTGTGCAAGGGGAAGTGTTGGCATGAGGGCCACATCTCTGACTCATCACTGAAGAGATTGCCCAGGGAGCCTCAGTTACAACAGGGAGCTTGGTGGCTCACACTGCAGAATTACTCCATTTCTTCTTCTCCTGAGCACTGCAGAGCTCTGAGCTAAGCTGGCCATTGGAGCAGACATGGGTTGCAAAAGTAAATTCAGGGGGTGTGTTCAGAAAACGTGCAAAGCAGGTGAATGGATGCTTGAGTGGGTCCATCTCCTGTGAATCCTCCTGTAGCTATTGTGTTAAGAGTATAGAAATCTGGCAGAAAATAAACTCCCCTGCTTTCCAGCTGGTCCTCAGAGATCAGAGGGGCTGGGTGTGGCTGGGCTTAATTTCTGGTAAGTCTGGTCTCATTCAGTAAGATCCCAGGTACACAAATCCTGTGGGTCACGCTGTAAGTCTGGTCACATTCACTATCACAGGTGCACAAATAGTGCAGTTTATTGGAGCAGCAGGTTACAGATTACTGTGAGATTGATGGTGATAAATTCACCAGACCTGCAGAATATAAATGGATAGTGCTATGTACAAGTGTTCTGGGCATACTCCAATGCAGTCAGAGGCAAAATCTTATCAAAAAGGCTCCTGCTTTGTGGAGGAGAGAGAAGCAAGTCTGTCTGTCTGCAAGGTGAGGTCATATTCTCATCCTCTGCCACTGAGCATTTCAAATACCCATTTAATCTTCTGGCAGAAGTGGAGATGAAACTGTAGTTGAAATATCCTGTTACTGCTGTCATAAACGGGAGGGGGCAGGCAGCCATCTTATGTGTAAATGAGAGATATGGAGAGTTACAAAGAGAGTAATTACACAGCCTGGGGGTTGTGCAAGGGCAGAACAGAACCCTGCTGTGTTAGTGTGTCACTCCCTCTTCCACCAGTTCCAGAGGTAAGGCTTCTCCCACCTGATAAACCTATCAATCAGCAGGCCATCATGCCACCGTAATCCCTTCACCACGTAATCTCTCGACATATTTGGTGGAAATCCCTTCACTACTTATCTCCTGGCATATCTGATGGGTTTAGGCCTTCTTCCTACACTGCAAAACACATTTAAACCTTCAAACCCCATTTAAAGCACAGGATGAGACGGATTAGGCCCATCCATTCAGAAGGGGATACAGTATTGATTTACCAAAATATGGGTATAGATCTAATATCGATACCCAACTGAGACGGACAATAACTCTCTAACAATGAAGTTAGAAAGTGTATGCTTTATTACAGCCGGACCTGCATCGAGATCGTTCCCAATATGCAGGTAAAGTCACAAAGCATTACAAGGTCTATTTATCTACAGAAGATTCAACATAAATGCATATTCATACCATTGCCAGCACCCACTCCCCGCTTGGTATGGTAATTACCTGAAAACTAGTTAAGCATGCGCAAACAGCTCTCTTCTAATGGGTCTGGGGGCTTATGAATTTGGGGAGGGGGTTTTGAAGAGGAAGTAAACTGACTCTTCTTCGCTTTGACCCAGCTATTTCTGGGTCATTTTAATTAGTGGTGCCTTTGGAGATCCTCCAAATTCTTTCCCAAGATTTAAGTGGGAAAATGACCTTCTTCGTTTTTCCTTGGGTCACAGTAATTGGTAAATCATCCAGATAAGTGCAGCTGTGCAAGATGGTCAATCACTCCTACTCCTCAGCCCCGTAAACCATCCAGATAAGTGTAGCTGTTGTTTGCTTTGCCTACTCTCACTAAAGTCCTAGTGTTTCACTACCTCTATTTTAATTATTGAATTTCTAAATTCTATGTTTCAGTATGGCCTTGACATTTCCAAGCTGACCAGTCTGAGGTGAAGGGTGTTGCCCTGCCCATGGCTGCAGTTTAGGTCAGTGCAGCTGTGTGTGCTCTTAGGCACTGGGAGCACAAGGCACAGTGAGTTAGCATGGCTCAGCTGACGTGCAATAACATTGAAAGGTGGTGGGCTGAGTGTGTGGCTGAACCCTCAGATGTGCATGAGCTTAAAACCATAAAATGCAATTACTCTCTGAGGATTCATTTACAACCCGTCTCAGTTTGTGATCAGACCGAGGGCATGTGCCCGTGTCTTTACTGTACCTTGTCATCTTTTTTCCCTTCGGGAAGACTGCCTTTCCTGAAGTATTTTTACTCTAGTTGTCTCCTTGAATGTCAGGATATGTAGTTTTAGGGTGATCTGTCATCTGACTTCAGCAGTGTTGCACAGAGTCTCTTAACAGCACTTCTGGGCCTGCTTCAGTAGATTGTGATAATGTGGTAGATATCAAATAGAAAAGGATCTTGGAGTGGATGAAGGGTGTTGTGGCCATTGGTTAATGAGATATTTAGGATTATGTTTTCAAGTAAAGTGTTGGAAATTAAAGAGAGTGAGTTTTCAAGGGCATTTTATCTACTGGGAGTGTTTAAACCTGGAAATACACAGTATTGATAACACAGCAGGATTAAAGTTTGCTGCATCAGATTCAGCACAAATTTGGCTGTCAGCTAGCAGCTAGAGCACAAAGTCCTTAAGCAGCAGCTAATTCTCTTATTTGGAGGCTTACTGCTTGCTGACTGCTCAATTCCAAATACTGGCTGACAATTGTCTGTTTAGAGCACTGTCTATTCTTAAATCTCCCTTCTGAACTGCTCCCTGCTGCTGTGCTGGGTCTGGCTCACTGAACAGCTGACTGAACTCAGCACTGAAATCAGCAGGACCAGGTGCATTCACTACGTACTCCAAACATGGCATGGCTTGGGGATCTGACCTTTCAAGTCAGAATTAGTAGATGTATTTTTAACACAAATTGTTTTTTCAGCTGAATATAGGTATTTTTCTTCTAAATCCAAGGGTTAGCTAAGTCTGAGCTAGGTTTAGTTAACAGTCAGGACATGTGTGTTAAAATAGGACCATGGTGTGGGTCGCCCTCAGCCTGCCATTTCTCATCACTGGGCTGACTGGAGAACATTTTCAGTCTGGTTGCTTGCAAAGAGCAGAGCACAATTGATCCTTCCCCTCCCTGCATCACTCTCTCTCACTTTCTGTTCTTTTTTTCCCTGCAATGCACCTAGCACCAAATTAAAAAGGGAAGCTGTAGTCACTGGAGCAGTATTGATGCTGTCGTTGCCTTCCTAACAGCACCCACCTGGATATGGAGCCCTGTGCTGCCTGCAGCCCTATCACAGATTAATTAACACCAGACAGCCCAGCCCTGAGCCCTCACAGCAGAGCTGCCCTCCAGACTGTACTCCCAACTGGACAGGAAGGTGCTACCACAGCATGAAGAACAGCTGGGGGTAAGGAGGGAGAATCTGTGGGGCTGGCCTGGGTTTGCGTTTGTTTTCAGAAGTGCAGCAGGACTGCATGGTCAATACAAAGGCTCTACACAGTGACAGGGACTCTAGGGACAAGTGATCTTTTTGGTGATGCATTCAGAGGACTCTTGGTGGAGGGCTCCTGAGGGGTGTGAGAGGAGGGAGACAGGCAGAAACACTGGTTAAGGGGCTGGTTTATAATTATAAAACAGCTTGTGCCATTTTCTGTGTAAGTCGACATACAATAGATCTCAATGGGAAACTAACAGACCCATAAAGTTCTTTGTAGGCCAGCCCAAATAAAGGAGAACACCTGACTATAACTAGCTCATTGCAGGCATTTCTCTGTCAGGTGTGGAATGTCCAAATATCATAAATGCTATAATAAAAGTGAATTAATAAGGCAATAAATGGCAATGATGAAGTCCCTGGTTGATTGCAGAAAAAGCAATAAATCCGTATCTCTATTTCACTTAGGATGGCTGAAGGCCCTTTCACTGTTCCTGCATCGGCTTCATCTCCGGTTTATTTGAGCAATACGTCATCACTCCACCCATGAGACATCCCTGGTATCTGCAAGCTCTGCAGACCTCCTAAAGGCCTGCTGAGGCTGTACTGCCTCCCAGGACATATTTATTCTGTACTATATCTTACAGTAAATGCCTGGAAACCAGCAACCCTGATAAAAAACAAAACACCCTAGGCAAAAGGGACCTTAGCTGTGAAAATGAAATTAATGTCAGTGAACAGATCAGAATCATCCAGGCTTGGTTCATTTGAAAGTGCCATAATCCTTTCCTCACTCTGCATGCACATGTGCTTCATACAGCAGGGACTTTGAATACATGGAATTTATTTCCCCTGCCCATTCATCTGCCCAGTCACAGCCATATGAAAGGAGAGACAAGGCTAAGGGATAAGATGCTACTGGAGAGGTGGGGAATGGAAGGGGGNTATAGTTGCTGATTTACATGGAAGGTCTGAAACTGAGACAAAGCAAAGGGGGTTCTTACTAAACAAACAGATGGGCTGGTCTTTCACTGTGGCCTTTATTCACAGTTTCCTTCTGAAGCCTTTCATATGAATGAGGTAGAAGGACACACTGTTAAACTGGGTCAGGGAGAGGTGAAGAGCTGCAATCAGCTATAAGCCCAGCAGGATGCTATTCCTTTGAAGAGCATTGTGATAGTGATTTAGGTCCAGGAGCTGAACCCCACTGTATTTTCAAAGCTGTGTGGTACTGTGCTCCTGAGGAACTTGAGAGAGAAATTCTGCAAAACACTCTTTTCTTTGTAGGCAGCAGAAATTCATTTCAGCCTTCGTTGTCGTAGGGAACAGGATACTCTGGTTTCGATGTCTTTGTCTTGACAAAATGTTCAGTACACTTGTAGGCTCCTTTACCTACACACTGCAAGAGGCTTGGTGCCAAGTGGATCAGTTAATTATTCTATCACCCCCACAAGAGGTGTAGCTTAGCTTTGTACCTGCTAGGCAGAAGTCAGAGGAAAAGGGAGATGTTCAGAGACACTGCAGAGACAAGCACTTGGCTCAGAAGTCTGAGTTTCCAGGCTGCGCTCTCACCCCCACCCAGGCTGCCTGCTTAAGTTTTACTGCGGTCCCAGAGGTGACATCGAGGCCTCCAGTTCTGTAAAAGCCAAACTCATTCCCACTACCCAGGGCTGGATATACTGTTGGGTCTGGAGAGCTGCAGCTGCTCGTGGGCCCTGCTTGTTTCTGCAGCCAAGGAGCTGTGAAAAGTTCAATTTCTTGTAGGGCATGCGGAGCTCTCAGCAAAACCAGGCTGTGGTCCAGAGCTGCACCTATGCCTGCTATTAGAATAGCCCTATGCGAGAGGGTACTCCTTCCCCAGAACCCTGGTAATGTGAATAAGCTACCTGTACTTAAGAGTAAATATAATTAATGACCAGAATGTTGATTTTGTATGCAGTGATCGTCCCCAAAGATTTTTCCCCCTCTCTAGAAAAATATTAATTAGTTGAATTTCATCACCTGAAAGTCAGGTTGATTTTCAGTTACCAGAAGGCTTCATAGCTCTGTTCACCATTTCAACAAAGGACAGTCTGTGTAATTTATTTTATTTTTTAATTTTGGTGCTTATCATTTATTATTGAATTTTTGAAATAGGATGGTGTTCCTTCACTGCCAGAGTGTAGTCTGCTCTGCAATGGAGAATGACAGTGTGTATGATACAGGATGATATAAGAAAATAGAATTGTAGAGGAAGAAGAAATTTTAACCAAAAATGCCTCAACAATTGCTTCTCTTGGGGGAAATTATACTGAGATCCCTTCTGACACTGCAGATTAGATGGCCTCAGAGGGAGGGTTATCAGAAGTGTATCAGAAGTATCTGAAGTTCCAAAGTAAGTATTCCCCACCTCTGAAAATTGGATCATTTCTCTGTGAGCTGTCACTGGAGACACAATCCACCCATTGAACTGCATAGATCAGCCTTATTTATCTAGGAAAAGATAAGACCGCTGCTGTGTCAGGAAACCAGAAATCTGATCCTGAAAATAACTACAGTATTTTGGTGATGCATTAACACCAGGGGACAGGCTCCTTGGTGTTACTGATGGGAATACCCGTGAAGACAAGGTGTCTGCCTCAGAGAATGTGCAGTCTGGAGGAGAGGTGGTGTGCAAGCCAGGAGATGGAATGAAGGTTCACCTTGATTAGATTTCTTGCTTAGCTGTTTTATTTTATTGTTTTGAAAGCATAGGAAAGGGGTTTTTTATTTTTCACTTGCCTAAGGACAAGGCGAAAATGTGGCCAGTTTTCATTTTGTTTAAAGGATCTTTGCTTTATTGAGAACTATGTTACCACACCCACAAGGGAGCTCTGAACGTGTCTGTTTCAGTGCCTTTAATATGAGCCAGAACTTCCAAGACAGCACCAAAGGGAGAAATGAGGTCACTGGAAAGCAATGGCTAGAAATTGTAAATAAGATTGCTTACAGGGCTTATGTGGTAGATGGGAGTGATAGTGATGTTTGAAGTTTACCATCTGTGCCCAAGAAAAGGAAAACATCCTGAGACACAGATGGCCAAGTACACTTTCATGCTGTTCTTTTCAGAGACCAAAAAAAAGTAGTTTCTAAATGCAGTTCTCTTAACTTTCAGTTATGCAGTGCACTAAAGACATGCTTTTGTGTTTCTTTGATTTCTCTCTGATCTTCTGATTATTTATTTGTTATCAGACACAAAAGCATATCAGTTGTCTGTTGAGATCCAGTTCAAACTTTGTAGACTTTCTACCGTTCTGGCTTAATGGAGCATGGAATAATACTGGCTGACACTAGTGGATTAAAAAAAATAGTGTTCACAAGTAGGGGTCATGTCTCTGTGTAGGCATAAAAATACGATAAATGCAGAAACAGGCTTGGGAATGAGGCCCCAGTGCCTAAATGCCACCAAGCACTAAGGAACCAGAATACTTCAGACAGTGGGTAACTTACTGATTCTGGTCAGTAAGGCTTCAGTGAGCTTCATGTGGGTCGAGCCCTGCTACTGTGTGGCGTGGAGGTACAACTCAGGGAGCCTTGCTGACCTGTACAGTGACTTGTTTGGAAGTGAAGCTGCCATTTGCCTCCAGACTGACTGATACAGAATGTGTGTTTGAACACCCTGGACCTACAGTCACTGATACAGCTGTAAGGAAATCAGCATTTCCAGTTAGCCCTGTCAGTGCAAAGGCATTGGTACACTGCAGTTGTCTCATCCAGATTTCTTATCACTTCTTTTCAGCACAGTGCAGAATGCTAAAGCAAATTTGATTTTTTTTTTTTTTGTAAGAAACTAAAGGTCCAGATTTTCAGAGTCGCATTCCTCGTGCATCTTATTTGCAAGGCTGAGTTATAGCCCTCTAAATTACAAACAAAGGCACTGGCCAACTCTAGCTAACAGCTCTGATGGATGCTATTATATTTCTGCTGCTAGTTGGCACTCAACCCTCACTATCTCATCAGCATAAAGGGATGCTGTCAACTTGACAAATTGTGTCTTCCTTAGAGGGGGGGAGAAAAAGCCGTACCTGCTATTGTTCCAAAGCAGCCTTTACAAGAACAGTGACTAGCAGAGAGCAAGGATGAAAGCAGGGTGCTATTTCACTGCCTCTGTTCTGTGTGTTTACTCTGCATATTTGACAGCACTGTGTGGTGTGTCACTGTTGCTAGTGTGCATTAGCACTTCCCCTCCCAGCCTGGCAAGATGATGCCTCCTGGGAGCAAGAGGTGCAGGAAGGTCAGCGAGGGGAGGGAATGCTTTCATCCCAGGCCTTGTATTAACAGCAGCAGCAGCAGTGAGTGAAAAAGCAACAAGAGAACTGGTATATACATTGCACAGGATGTCATTGTGCTTAGTGCACTCTTTTAAAGTCGTTTCTAACATGCTTGGGAAAGAAGGAACTCTCCCTCCGCCCATCTTACTTCCTTCTCCAGACATGGTTTTTACAGTGTCCTGCTCACCACTGTTTAAAGACAAATCTATGCAAAACTCTCATTGTCTGAGAGAGGCCGGTTTGGAAACGTTCGAAGTTGTCAGCATCCCGTTAAATACAACATTGTTCTCTCCCTTGCAAGTGCCAAAGCTCTCCGGAGGACTGTGCATCTAACGTGGCAAAAAGAAGGGAGAGTTCCTCCTTCTTTGCGTTTGAAATGACTGGCACAGTGCAGAGAACCGTCTGCTACTTTCATCTCTGCCAGCTTCCCCTAAAATGTGCTCAGCTGCCTCAACCCGCAGCTATGGGAGCAGTTGGGAGACCTTTTGCTAAGCAGTGAATAATATCCCCTTCTAGTTCGGTGCTGCTTAGACTCCGGCAGTCACTAATTTGCTCCCAGATTCTGAGGAGGACAGCCCAGACTGCTGTGAACTGCCGAGAAACTGAGGACGGATGAGAAACGGGAGACCGAGCTCGCCATCTCCTGGGGAAAAAGAATCCACGCTTTCAGGAATGTTTCTTCTGTTGTGGCATCCTTTCATTCTCACTCTCCTTTCACTCACACGCGCCCAGCGTGTCGGCGGGAGGTGGTCAGGTGCTCTTCCGAGCCCAGCCGGGCTGGGCCGGGCCAGGTCTAGCTGGGCAGAGGCAAGCCCAGCCGGGCCAGGCAGTCCCAGTTTAGCAGGCTGGAAATACTCAGCTACGTAGTTATGTCAAATTGTCTCAAGGACAGTGACATTTAGGCTTGAGTGTTTTAGTGAACTAGGACTGTAAATCCAGGCTCATTTTGTTGTTTTCTGTTGAGGTTTAGGCTGGTTATTTAGGAAAGGGTCTTCCCTCAGGGTGGTTGGGCACTGGAACAGGCTCCCCGGGGAAGTGGTCACAGCACCAGCCTGACAGAGCTCAAGGAGTGTTTGGACAACGCTGTCAGGCACACGGTGGGATTGCTGGAGCTGTCCTGTGCAGGGTCAGAATTTGGACTCCATGATCCTTGTGGGTCCCTTCCAACTCGGCATATTCTGTGAGTCTTTCTTAAAGGCCAATGTTGCAGAAAGATTAAGAAATCAGCTTGCAGTGCCAGCTCTGACCCTGCCGTGGTCCCTCTTCTTCCTATGATACTCAGTAAAATACAGCAGTGAATTATGTCACAGGGTGGGTGCACTGTGTCGGTATTTTTGTTGTATATTTCCTTGGTACTTCAGCAGCAGCAATGTCAGTGGCAAGACTCAACAGGCACTACCAACTCCAGAAAACAGGTTTATAAAGCATTGAGCAGCAACAGTCAGGTTCTTACATGCTTAAAAGGGCAAGGACTGTTTGGCCAGTGATCCTTACAGTGAGGCTTCTAAAGGATACCTACGATTTTTTGTGTGTAACTGAAAAAGTAAGACCTTTAGGACATTCTCGTAAGCCTTGTTACAAACGTGTCCCTGCTGTGGTTTGTGAGGTTTAACTCACCAGTGGTGGGAGCGCAGCTGCTTTCGAGCAGGGGTCAGATGCATGTGAACCGTGGGAGCAGATGAAAACACTGGGCAGGATGGGCACGTATTGATGGTGGGTCAGCCAAGGTCTTGCACCGTAGTGCTGCAGGGCTGTGTTGGTGCAGCCAGCATATTCCTGATTTGGTTATTGGAAAGTGTTAAAACCAACTGGAAACTAAATTATATAATGTAAGAAGAAGTCAGTTAATGAGGCAGGCCCAAGTGTCACAAGCGTTATTAATCTCTTACATTAAAAACAGTGAAAAATCAGAAACTACCTGCACAACGTCTGTGCAGATGGGCGAAAAAACATGACAGTTGGTGTAATTACCATACCATGGAATAAAGTTTCTGACTAAAGGATCCAAATTATAGAAAAGGGTCTGGGGATGTGGATTTCTTCAAATTCAAGTGCTGCCACTCTGCAGCTTAGTGATATGAATCTTTTAAGGGTATATAAAAAAGACTGGTGAATGTATTAAACTGGATATTTTTGTAGGGGTTATTATGACTCAGAATAACCACAGTTAAAGAGCAGCTGAGGAAAGTACACCACTAGTTGTTGTTCCCAGTACCAAAACCTGAGATTAAGCAGGACTGTTGTGATTTTTAAGAGGGATGTTCATTTAACAAGAGACCTATCCCAGACTGGCTACCAAAAATGCATTTTTTCAATCCTGATCTGGGCAGGTGGTCCCATCTATATAGTTAAAGAAACTTTAATATATCCAGTGAAAATTAGATACCAAAAAAATAGAAACTAACATTTTTCATTTAGGTCAAAACAATTCTAAACCAGATTACTAGTAACAAAATAATCTGAAGTAAAATAATAAGACCTCAATTTTAAACAAAGCAAAAATTTTGTATAGGTGGTAGCTTTGGAAGACCTTAAATATATCAATTTCACATATTAAAACTTAAATATAGAGAATTATATAAATATAATACTCTTAAATATATAATATCAAAACTTAAATATAGAGTAATTATTATACCTTTACCAAACCACCATGAGTCTTACAAAGTCTTCTACTGTTTTAAACCAATGTTTACAGATCAGTAAGTGAAGTGGAAGCTAGGAATCTTAAAGGCATTTTCTTTCTAAGCTTTTATTGTTCTCAATCACATCTACACAATTTTTAGTCTGAACACCCTAAAGTGCACATTTTTTTGCAATAAAAGGAAGCATTGTTTGTATTGTTTTGAATAATACAAAGTAGGCTTTAATGTTTTTAATACTTTTTCAATACTTCAACACAGATTCAACACAATGTCTGATTGTGAAATTACAATTTGAATTTAACTTGCATACTTCTGTTTCACAAATAAATTTATCCCTGTTTTGCCTACTGTAACTGAATTAGCACCATTATCAAGTGTACATGCAGAAAATGAATTTTCTATTTCTTAAATAGTGGAATGAGGATGGAGCTTTTAAGCTCCACTTCACAATGAAGGCTTGTGGTTTCCTGGCAGAAGTTCATTCACGTGATTCACACACCACGACAGTTCATTCTTTAGTAATGCCCTTGGACAATCCTCCAGAAACACTTGTGGTGATGACCCCATTCAAGGGAGATGCAAACTGTTAAGTGAAGAATGACCACTACAATTCTGAAAGGCACAGAATGTAGATCTTACAAGGCTCAGCCATCAAAAGTGGAGAGGGATTTTACTGCTCCCTAAATAGGAGGGGAAAATGGAAAGGCAAGGAAGAAGTAAGCAAGAGGACAGTGTTGGCACAGTAACAAACTGGGAACAGAGAAGAGATGAATACATCATCTCTTGGGCCAGCCCTACCAAAGAGCAGCAATATGTGGAGGGAGGATGAAAATCTAACTCATTTTAAGAGAGCAATAATTTTATGAAAAAGATCACATATGATTGCCTGCAGTAGAAGGCAATTTATTCTCTTTCTGTGTAGCAGTCTCCATAAAAAGGACTTTAATGTGAAGTTTTCCTGCTGTCTATAATGACAATCCTGCTCAGCCTCCCTTGTTTTATATACCTTTTTCTGAGCAGTCTCAGCTCTTCTGGCTAAGGAGGTAAGAGCCAACAGTAAAATACCTAACTAGGCAAAGTTTTGAAGGCAAGCTCTCATAGCATCCTAAATCTTGGGCTGGAAAACACCAGTGTCTTCTTGCGGAATGACTTGAGACCTACCCCTTGAAGTCACCAGATATTTAGCATGTCTCTGATCCACTGGGCACACCCCTTTTTATTAAGAATCCACGAGCAACTTTTAGCTACCTACAGAAAACTCCACTCTGCCACCGGAAAAGCCTTTTAAGTCTTTATTTTCTTTACAACTATTCTATAGTTGTATAAGGGTTTTACATGAGAACAGTTACATGAGTTCAGTTCTTCAGTGCATTAAACCCTACACTTTGACCATAACTTCAGTATTTACCTCAAGGATTTCATCTGTGTTTTGACTTCCTGAGCTCCTCTAACACTACAGTACTTCACCCTGCATTATTTACCTCCTCAGTGATTCTTACTTTCTAAAACAGTACTATAGAAACTATTTGAGATTTTTTTTTTTTTAAAGGCTAGGCTGCAAAGGCAACAAAGCTTCCTTGAACTGAAGTACTCTGTTAGAGATTTTTTCACAACTTGAATCTTATAGAACATACTCTCAAATATCCGTCTCCTCCATTCAGATTTCCCTGTTATACATGAAATGTACCAGTTTGCCTTGATACCACATTAGGCATTATAATTTTTGCTCAAAGCAGACATTAACAAGGGACTTGTCACACAGTTGATCTTGATGCATGAGCTGCATTTCACCATTATCTTTTAAAGGCACAGCCTTCATTTACACTTCTACTCTAGCCTGCACTTTGGGGGGATGTATAAAATTAATTAATGAAGTTCTTGTAGTTTATGTACACTTGAATGACTTTCTGTTTCTAAACACAGCTGTGTTTTGTGTCTTGAAGGAGAGCCCAGTGTTTTAGGAAAGACTGGATTCTGCCATAAACACATTTGGATACAGATTTCTATAGAAGCTCATCAGATAGAAGAATCTGAATTTTGTTGATTTTCTGCACTTAACTCCACACTCTCAATACACATATCTTTATAAACTTCTAGGTCAGGGTCATCACCTTTAATACTGTACAGAGGTGGTGCCCATGGAAAAAGGTGCCCAGAAACTGTATTATAATGAAGAGAAGGAAGTTTAAAATGAATCAATTTCAGTAGGAAACAAAAGATCCTTCTTCAGAAACTAACATGAACATCCATTAAACCAGCCTAGAAACTTGGCACCACCACAAAGAGGCTGAGGTAACCCAGGACAACATCTCTTCCAGACTGAAAAGGATTCACAAGATCAATTAGCAGTTCATTCTTTAATTAAATGAAGACTTACACAAACAACAGAACACTCTGGAGAAGTATAGGCACGTATTGCCACAGAGGGGTTTCCTACAGCACAGACAACAGCCCTCAATTCTTTATTCTCCCAGTCTGGTTTTTGTGCAGCAAAGGCAAAGCCCAGAGTCCAATAAAACCCAAACATGAATTATCTGAACTCTTTTTATTCTTTTCAAACAGAAGGAGGAAATTAGTTCCTGCTAATGATGTTCAGAATAGTCATTTTGCAAATGGTGCTATGAAGCTGATCAGAAGGGAATGTGTTGGAGTATAATTGCCCTGTTTCAAAGCATTACCCTGTAATAACAACCTGCAGCATGGTTGTGCTTCACTGAGAGGGAGAAGCTACATCCAGCAGGCACCTCAGTACATGCACATTCCAGAGAGAAGCACCCTCCTTTCCTAAGGCTGGAAGGCAGCCCATTACCCAGCTTGAGCCTTTCAGAGTCTCATTTCAGGACAGAGATAGAACCTGCTTCATTGGCTGCAGCTATTTGCTGTTTCCAGTTATGACCCTTGTGATTAAGCCAGGCTCTGAGCCTTCAAATCCTCTTCTGAAACGGTGAACAGCTTTTGTTCAACAACACAATAGGAAAGCACTTTTTGGCATCCAACCAAATGAATATTTGAGTGTTAGCTTTTCAAAAGCTATCTCATTAATTCAAGAAAGAAACCTTTTTAGTTTTGTTTTGCTGGAATATACAACATGTTACACTAGGCTGCAACTTCTGACAGCTGTAGGCAGAGAATACTTCCCTTCCTTGCTGCTGGAATCCATGCCCTTGAACATTCATTTGTTGGCAACAGCAGAAAGTTGGTCCCGAATCCTTCCCAGACCTTCTAACATAGTGTCCAGGGTTTCTTTGCTCAGTTCCACAGTCAGTGCAGAAACAACAGGATTATTTCCACATAAGGCAGCATCTTCCTGAATCTTAAAACAGGAATGCAGATGTTAGTTGTATGAAAAATTCATTCACGTGTTTTTCCAGTGCCACTAGAAAAGTCAGTGTTTAACACACAGATTAAGCAAAATGGTTTGAATTTGGAATACAGCTCCACCCTGAAGAACCATGGCACATTTTCTAAGCTATGTGCCTCACTAGTGAAGTGCACTTCCACTGACAGATTGCAAGTGAGCATCTACTGCCATGAGTATTGGGAACTTGTGAAGAGACTTGTGGCAGGAAGCCACATCTGTATCAAAAGCATCTTAGCAGATACCACATAGGATACTTAACCCCATCCCACACACAGAAATTAGATGTTAACTCCTCCTCTGAATCCCACTCATCTGATTTTTATTGGTTGGGGGGATCCAAAACTCTGCAGAACACAAGCAGTAGGTTTAGCTATACTCCCCAAATGATAGAGGTGGCCAGTGAGAGAAGTTATTAGTAATCTGAAGTCATTTCCCAACTAGTGAAGTCAGCTAAACATGCTGATGAGTGCTTAGAATAAAAGGATGATTTCATGATTTATCTTCCCTTTTTCTGTAGAAAACAGTGGTGACTAGGAACAAACATGGTGACTTCTCACATCCTCATGCACAGAAAACTCTCCCATGCAAGAGAAAGAGAGCTTTCATCAGAGACATCATTCCCAGGCTCTGTGGCATTTCAGGTATCACCTTTGAGAAAGTCTAATTGCCCACCAGGCAAGAGGCAAGCACCACGTGCCTGTCTGAACTGGTTTGCCCTGGCAAGTCAGGTGCTGGACTTCATTACTTCAGTTCTTCACAGCCA
Source organism: Pomatostomus ruficeps (assembly GCA_013400735.1). Classification (NCBI taxonomy): domain Eukaryota; kingdom Metazoa; phylum Chordata; class Aves; order Passeriformes; family Timaliidae; genus Pomatostomus; species Pomatostomus ruficeps. The sequence continues at coordinate 48,319 of VYZT01049401.1, forward strand.
CTGCCGTTACCTTTAACTGGAGCAGGCAGGTAGGGACTGCCATTCTTACGATGCTGTCTGAGGATGTCTTGATATCCACCCTCCAGTCCATGTCCACCAGCCGAGGCAGGGAGACTGGGGGATTTAAAAATGGCTCTGTTAGGCCCAGCAGCACACAGTAATATCAGACCTGGAACCTGTGACTACCACCATGCACATGCCTCTCCAGTTCTAGCCCTGGGAAGCATACAAGTTCAGTGCTACTACGTGGTTTCACATCATTTTACTCTGGAATAAGCCAGGCTCTGAAGGCCTCCTCATGACACTGGAAGGGCAAAAAGGGTTCTCCCATCATTACATGCAATGATAGTTCAGTGCAAGAAGCAGAGGTAAATTCCCAAAGCAGCTGGGAGAAGGAGAACAGTAAGACGTCTTCTCCCTATCTTCATGCCCTGCCTTGCTGCCTGCAACACTCAACTAGTGTTTCATCATAAGTTGCTCTGGCACCTGCATGCTTACTGCTCTGCTCTGAAACTGACAAGAAAGCACACAGGAAAGCTCCTAACACCCAGCAGTATAAAACATGTTCCCCAGCCTGGGAACCAAAGCATCCTGCAGTACAGCAAACATACTGGCAAACTGCAATCTTCACATTCCTTAAAATATTTCAAATATCATCCTAATTACATGCAGCCTAACAGAAACCATTTAACAGTCTTTTGTGATACTGGTATCAATAGCTCAGAGTTGGAGACCTCTAGAGCCCTCCCAAGGAAAGATGGACAGGTCTAACTTGGCTGCTAAGGAAAGAGCTGTCTCAGTAGGCAACTGCAGGCTGTCTGGATTCTGCCTATCGAAAGATCCTTAGTGTCCTCTCCAGGGGTTGATTGCCAGCCTTCCTACTGACTACAGACACTCCAGTTGCTTCCTCTCTGTGCTTTATTGCCTAAATTCTTTTCTATCTGGGGAAAGGCTCTCCCTGCTCCTGCTGCTTCCTTGAGCAGAGCTCCAGGGGGCAGTGCACAACTGGCTGCCTTGCTCCTGCCTTTTGAACAAATTCCAGTTCACAGTCTGTTCGGGCTGGCACTTGGCAGCATTTGCAACAACACAAAATGCATCTGTTTAGCCTTGTATGTTAATTTGCAAAGATTGATTGCTGGTGACTTGGGAGGGGCAGGAAGCCATTCACTTTTTTGTGTTAATATAGATCAATCTGTTGGAATGTCTGCCTTGGATCACTGCCTTGGTCCCTATGTGATGCACATCAGATACCTCATGAATACAATACTAAGATAACCCATTATTTCCTAGCAGACAATCTCATTCCAACAGGGTTGAATATTCACCTAATGAATACAAAGACATAAGGGTCTGAGCAGAGGTCCTGGCTGGTGCTCCAAGAGCCACAGAGCCAGCCTTGCTTCAGGGCTGTGAAGACTTAGCCCGTATGTTCTGCTGCTCTCATCTCCTCTAACATATGACAGTGCTAAGGACACCGGAACAGGCATTCTGTGCTTTGGTAACACTGGAACGCTGTTTCGTGTAAGCAAAGCACTAGCATTAGGCAATAGTTTCTTACCTCTTCCTATTCACATTCCATTAAAACTTTGAGGGACTGTGTATTTCCAAGTCCTGCCATACTGTTTAGCTGTTGGACAGTATCTCCTCTGCAGGCAAAGGAGAGGGTAAAGAGGATCCATGCAGACCTCAGGGTATCCTGTAATGTGTCAGCTCTCAGTGGCAAGCCTCTAAATGCTACAGTTGTAAAGAAACCCTCTTGGCGAGAAAACCAAGTGTTGTAGCTGCAGGAACACCTAACTAGTCATGATACTCTTATTAAAGTTGGCACTCCTTAATTACGTCACTACTTAGAAAGATGAGGAAAAAACAATTACAAATATATGCAGTGTATTTGCTGATGCATGGAAACGAAAGAATGCCAGGATTGACAAGATACGCAGGGATGAGGTATTCCACAATATATACATATCCTTTACAGTGCAGTTATTGCATGTGAACAACCCTTAATGACCTGAATGGGGAAGTCTGAGTGCTTAACTTGCAAAAGTTTTACAAGTACTTGCTATACAATGCACTCTGCAAGGCAGCCAAAAACTGAACTTTAAATGGGATTGTTTGAGAGCTAGAAACAATTTAACACAGGAGCATGGATCTGAATAAAAGTGTGTTGGCTTCTCCTGAGCTCTGCCATGCCACAATCATACAGCTCCATCTAAGCCCAGCGGGGATAACCCTGTGCTACACTGTGATGCACTATTCTAAACTCCAAGCTCAAATGACTTCAGGAAACAACTGCATCAAGATGTGAAATACTACTTACTCTGACTTGCTTGTGCTTCATTCCTCCACGCAGAGCTGTGATAAAGTGGAGAAAAACAGCATCAATAGTGCTTTGAGGGAAAAAATAAAGAGAGGTAAGCATTTAGCATGGCTTATCCCCGACTGAAGGGTCACCAGCAGTAAGCAGGGGACTGACTGCCTGTGCTACTGAGTGCCACAGAAAGGCTGGGACTGGTCGGAAATGGCAGGCAAACTGGTCACCAACTATGGGTTCTTCTGGAAGGGCAGCTCATTTAAAGCATGTACCTTTCTCCCTGTTTTTATCAAAGCAATGGGCTCTGAAGCATTGAGATGTACAAGCAGAACTGCCTTCCTCTGCCACTACCTCATGTATGCTCTGTCACATACAGTGCCTCTGCACCTGAGCCATAGTGGCAAGTGGATGGGCATCTGAATACTACCCAGATTTTCTAGTGCTGAAATTCAGCCCTCTAAGTTTTATCATCATCAGTAGCATTTTGCCACCACACAGCTGCTAAGATAAAACGGGCTTTGCATATTGGGAATATGGCCCATGTCAATTTCAAAAGTCATGGGAAAGCTCTGTGTGCCCATGGCTGTGTTTTGTTGGCCATTCTACTCAGATGACATAATCTGTTCAACTCTGCTCATCCCAACCTGTGTGATTATGCCCAAGGCACACACAAAATTCACAGAAACAAGACTGTGTGTTGCCAACTAGCCTCGTATCAAACCATATACACAGGTTCTAACTCTCCAGCTGAAAGCAAATGGCAGGTGAGTAGCACTCACATGTTCTCCAAGATTATCTTAGTCAAAAGGTTTTTCAGGTTTTGGTGGAAGTTTTCTGGAAAGAGACAGAGGATGTCTTCTGGCCTGGTCAAGCCGCGGTACACCACGTGCCGGGTAAGGTTGTGCAAGGCAGACACCAGCTGTCGGGAGGGACGAGAAGGGGCTCCGCTAAGTTGAAAAGCATTACATACAGCACGGGATGGCCTTCACAGCGAAGCGAAAAAGCATCTGCTGCGACACCCACAGCACCAGAGCCTCGGGCATCCAAGTACGGCCCGACAGCCTCGGCAGGAAGGGGGCTGAGCTCCTCAGAGTCCTGTGGCTCTCAGCCTCAGCCCGTTCGCTTCTGCCGCGGGCGAGGGTCGCTGTTACCGCGCATGTTCCGTTTCAGCAGCGGCTGCGGAGCCCCGCACCTTCCCGAGGGCCTGGGCCACCCCCCGTGCTGGGACGCGCACAGTCCCGCTCCCTCCCTCCCGCCGGGGCCCGCGCTGCCGGCACAGCTGCCGCACGGCGTCCTTCGACGGTGCCTGGCGGGGAGCAAAGCGGGGGCGCTCAGCCGCGGCCCGGCAGCGGTGACCCCGTCCCCCCGCGGCCCGGACCCGCTCACCTTCAGCAGGATCTGCAGCGCCGCGAAGTCCCCGTCCCGCAGCACCGCCATCTTGGCGCCGTCAGCGCCGCCGCGCTCCGCCCGCCGCCATGGCGCCGTCGTCATCGGGGCGGGGCGGCCCGGGCCGGGGCTGGGACCGCGACAGCGACAGCGACAGCCCCGTGTGAGGCACTGCTCCTGCCCATACATTCGGCGCCTTCCGCACCGCCAGTGCAGGGCTCTGCCTCGGCATTTTGCTGTAAACGCACTGCTTTCAGCCAGCGGGAACGGAGGGTAGAGGATTTGTCATGGCACTACCGCGGCGATATGGACCGTTATCTTTGTAAGCTGCGCCTCTCACGTTGTAAGGGATTTTAAAAAGTTCTCTTTCTGAGAGAGAAAGTCTTTTCGTGTTGTGTGGTTCCCAGCACATCTGGTTTCAGGGCATCACTAATCTATTATCTTTCCCCATTTCTGCCTCTGTCACAGCATCCCCATCCTTATTTCCATGTCTGTTAGTTTCTAAGCAGAATATTTCATGGTGGGAAATGCAAACATATAAACGCTTCTTCCCCTGGGCTTCACAAGCTTGGCAGGGAATAGGGTTTACTCTTGTAGAGGAACAGATTCCCTACTACACACTAGGATAGAACAGAAAGTGAAGGGAAGGATGGTGAGATCTCAAGTTTTTGTTTCCAAAATAAAAGGTTTGAAGCTAGTGGGTTAAACAATAGCACCCCAATGGGAAAAAGCATAGCGTGGTGGTTAGAGGTTGGGGTTTAAGAGCTAGGAAACCAGAATCATGTTCTCTTGACCCTGCTTCAGTCTTCAGATGAATCAAGGTGGGTCAGTTTGGTCACGAGTGCCAGAAAGGTAATGGAACTCTCTGTGTAACACAGAACGTCCTGCAGTAGTACGTGTGGGCAGTTATTAACGTCAGCAGTAAGCTCGGAGGTTGTGAAAGGATAAACAGAATGAAGGCACCCTGGAAAAAGCAACACAGTGGTACAATCTGAGGAAGCATGCCTAAAGGAAACATGGGGATTGTTCACAGGATATCATTTACATCATTGACCTCTTATAATCTGCCTGCTTGTCTTGTTCCCAAACCAATAAAACTAGCATTTTCTACAGAGTGAGGTAAGTAGAATTTTTCTAAACAGTAAAACTTCTGAAATACCATATCTAACTGGGCGAGAGGGACACTCACATTTTTTCAGGGCCTTTCTAAAGCAATTACTTGACAAGACTTTAGTAAAATTAGATTGATCCATACCTAGTGTATGGAGTTTCTGTGGCAAGGTTCTGGTAGTGGGAGGGCTACATCTTTGAGCAGTTGTTAGAAACTTGCCCCATCTCCAACAGAGCCTGAACCAGCTGGCTCCAAGATGGACCTGCCACTGGCCAAGGCCAAGCCCATCAGTGATGGTGGGAGCACCTCTGGGATAGCAGGGCTAAGAAGAAAAAACAAAAGTTATTCCACAGCAGTAACTGCAGCCAGAGAAGAGAGGAGTGATATTATGTGAGAGAAACAGCTCTGCAGGCACTAGGGTCTTTGGAGAAAGATGAGAAAGAGGTGCTGCAGGTGCTGGAGCTGAGATTCCCCAGCAGCCTGTGGTGCAGCCCACGCAGGACCAAGGCAATGCAGAGATCCACCTGCAACCCATGGAGGACCCCACACTGGATACCTGAAGGAGGCTGTGCCCCTGTAGGAAGCCCGTGCTGGAGCAGGCTTCTGGCAGGACCTGGGGACCTGTGGAGAGAGAAGCCCGTGCTGGAGCAGGCTTCTGGCAGGACCTGGGGACCTGTGGAGAGAGAAGCCCACGCTGGCGCAGGTTTGCTGGCAGAACTTGTGACCCTGGAGGGGGCCATGCTGGATGTTTCTGAAAGACTGCATCCTGTGGAAGGAACACACACTGGAGCAGTTCACAAAGAACTGCAGCCTGTGGTAAGACTCACATTGGAGAAGTTTGTGGAGGATTGTCTCTCATGGGAGGGACCCTGTGCTGGAGCAGGGGAAGGAATCTTTCCCCTGAGGAGAAAACAGCATCAGAAACAACATCTGATGAGCTGACCATTCCCCCATTCCCTGTACCCCTGCATCACTGGTGGGGAGGAGGTAGTGAATCAAGAATAAAGTTAAGTCCAGGTAGCAGGGAGGGGTGGAGGGAAGATGTTTTAAGATTTTTTTTCTCATTATCCTGCTCTGATTTCAACTGGTAATAAATTCAGTTAATTTATCCAAGTCAAGGCTGTTCTGCCCACGATGGTAATGTGGTCAGTGATCTGTCCCTGTCCTTAACTCATGAGCCTTTTGTTACATTTTCTTTCCCTTGTCCAGTTGAGGAGGGGGTGATAGAATGGCTTTGGTGGGCACTGGGCATCCAGCCAAAGTCAAACCACCTCACCTGGGTAAAAGACTTAATTGTACAGAGTAACTTTGTCAGACACGTAGGTGGAGAGATGCAAAGGGTGGGAGGGTGTAGGGTGGGGAGAGTAGGGAACTGTCATTGCCAGCTCTCACCTGAGTGTGTGGCAAGAGAACATTTACCTGTGAGTCACAGAACAAAGATGCTGCCTGCCAGTAAGCACAGCTAGCATCCTACTGAATTTGTTCTCCAGTCCACCTCCTATTGTTGCCATTTCCTCACTCTGGGAGCCTTATATTTATGAAGCAATAATGACAGGTTTGATTTAATATCAAAATTGAAATGCTGTTTGTTTAATATCAAATTTGAAACTGCTGAAGCTGACAGAAGTGCTTAGTAATATGCTTTATCTGTGGGTGGTTTGATCTTTCTTTTCTTTTCTTTTCTTTTCTTTTCTTTTCTTTTCTTTTCTTTTTTTCTTTTCTTTTCTTTTCTTTTCTTTTCTTTTCTTTTCTTTTCTTTTCTTTTCTTTTCTTTTCTTTTCTTTTCTTTTCTTTTCTTTTCTTTTCTTTTCTTTTCTTTTCTTTTCTTTTCTTCCTCCCTTCCTCTCCTCCTTCCTTCCCTTCTTTCCATCTTTCCTTCATTCCTTCCTCTGACTTCAAGGTCAAGGCCTCCAAAATCAAATTATCAGGGATGAAATGTGAGACTGCATCCTGTAAGGGAGGCTGGCCCTGTGCTCAGTGTGATTATCAGGAAGGTTTGCGAAACACCAGTTCAATTATCTGCTATGCCAGAGGCACTTCTCTCTGAGTTTGAAAGAAGAAACCCACTTAAAGGAGTGAGATTGATTGAATGACCTCCAGATGTGTTTTCTCACTGCCCTTTTTTAACCATGATTTCATGTCTCTATCACCCAGGGGGACTTGGCTGTGAGTTCTGAGCCTGCAGAAAAGTGTGTGCAGGAATTGGGTTGGATCTAAGAGCCAAACTGTCCAGTCATTAAGTCTGAAAATTAAACTGCCTCTGGCTGGCAAATTTGTCTGCACCCAGGCCTGGGTGATACAGTTGGAGCATTGACTGATGTAACTCTCTCGTGGTTGAGCCAGCCTGAGGGATCTGCAAATCGTTCTCCCTAAAGTAGTGCAGGTTGGTGGGTACAAAAACTGCGGGCACTGCTCACTGGGTGAGCAAGGAGTCTCCAGACTATGATATTCTTAAATACTTTCTAAATTCATGATCTCCTGGATGTGGTGGTGGGGATATCATACATGAGTTTAATATATATATGGGATGTGCTGTCTGCTGTTCTTGTCTCCATGCCCAGAGGTGTAAAAAACCCTTAAAAATTGGTGTTTCGTGGGGAGAGAGGATCAGGGATCCTGTCTGGAAATCACTTGAGTGAGAAAGGAGGGGAGGCAAGAAGGCATGACTTCCAAGGGTTAGGAGGGGGTTTTCTGGTGGGAGTGGAGGACCTCCTGGGCCTTGCAGAAGGAGAATAGTTCTTCATTTGCCTTTTCACTTCAAATAACAAATTGTCCTAGTTTTCTCTTGTTACGTGACAAGATTGAGGTGATTGAGAACTGACAGCTGGATTGCCTGCATTACAGCTGGAAAGTGAGCAGCCTCCCACTGCTGTAAATCTGTATTAAAACTGGAAAGTGAGCAGCCTAACAGTTGTAAAGAAGGCATTGCACATTAACAGCTCATCTAAGGTAATTTTCTTTGTCCCCTGCTGCAAGACAATCCCTATAAAATTTGATAGGCAGGTCAGACTGTTCATGGGATTATGAATATGTTCAAACTGCAAAGTGTCATTGGGACAAAAAGAAGCTGAGCGTTTTCCAGGTGAGAGCATTTGGCCTAAGCCATACCAAGCTTTTACTATTGTCTTTATTCAAGGTCTCGTTCAGATGTAACAACCATTCATTGATGCTAACAAAACTCCTGGGAGGAAATTATGTGTAAGAATCAATGGAACTGCATCTGCTTTTATACAGCAAATTAAAGCATGCATCAAAACATTTTCCATGAGGTATTTGTAACCCCAAAGCCATAACAGAGTTAGTTCTGACAAGACAGGAAGAGCAAGCCAGCATGGACAAAAGCAAGTCATTTAATATGTCTTATAAAAGCAAAAAAGTAAACAAGCCTTTCCTCCCCACTCTGCTTTTGAATATCAATGCCCCTGAAGCTGAACAAGGAGGCAGAGGCCAGCTCCAGCATGGGCTCCCAGCTCTCCCTTTCAGCTGCTGAAGGTGATCACCACACTGTGCAAGCAACTGTGCAAATATGGAGGGGAAGGCAGCAAAGGAAAGCTCAGGCATGCTGGAGCTCACTGGTGAACTGGGTCACAATAGCTGCCAGAAAGGTCTCCTTTGAGACATTGCAAATGTATGGGATGTAAAACAGCAAGCCTCAAGCATGCCTGTTTCAGTTGCATGGTTCCTTTCTTCCAGCAGAGGAAGTTACCTTCAGTAGCAGGTAGTTGGTGAGATATTACTGGGAACCACTGCTGGCAGACGAGCAGTTTCTGCACATCTGTGGGGCCTCAGGCCATCCTGGTGACTTCTGGCCAGTTTAGCCTTTAGAGTGAAACGTCAAGGGCCAGCTCTGGAACTGCAGTGATGCCAGTGTCAACAGACCAGCTGTAGGCACATTTCATCTGTTTAATGTTCTGTACTCATTACAAAGTCTCGCTATACCCCAGCCCACTGCAGTCAGCTGCAGGTACAACCCAGTGTTGCTGTGACACAGCCTATAAACTTTGCCTAACCATTCTCAGCCTGCTCTGTTTTCTTGCTTCCCTTCCAGTCTTCCACAGCCCAAATCCCACTTGAGCGCTGTCCTCTGCACTGCCTCTCTTTAACCACTGGGTGCCAGGGGCCTCCCGGCAGGAAGCCACTCACGCACCGCCTCATTCTCCTGCGCCGGGAGGAGAACCACCAGCCCTGAGCCACTTCACCCAGCTGTGCATGTGCTCAGTTTACATTTGTGGTGAGGGCAGGTGTGTGAAACAGCCAGTGGCAGATCAAGGCAGCCTTGGGGGCATTTAGGGACTTCAAGAAATTGCACTGTGTCTGCTCCTGCAGCTCAGGCTGCCTGCAGAGAGGGAGATAAGGAGAACTGTAAGGTCGTGACTGTCACCCAAAACTGCAACAAGAACCCCGTCCGTTCACTTTGCATGAGAATAGCTCACAGAGAGAGAACAAGCATCATTAGTTTAAGTTACATCTCAGTAAGGCAAAAGGATTCAAACATTACCAAGGAAATACTGGAGTCATTCAGGCCCCTTTTGTTGCAATTGCTGCCTTTTATTGGTTTGAAATGACGCTTTTGGAGGGCTTATTTCTGCCTTACTAGTTATGATTGTCTTTTCATTCTGTGTTAATATGCTAGCTAGTTCAAAGAACTCCAGATTTAGGTGCTAAGAAATAGCAAAAAAATCATAAAGCCACAGTTTATTTCAACAATGCCTTGATCACACATGTAATTGCAACAGAAAACAGTTTCAACAGCAGTTTTCAACAAAAAGCAGTTTCTTCCTCTATTTTGTGTGGTTTAAAACTCAGAAAAGATGAGGTCTAACACAAACACTCAGAAAAGCCTCTAGTAATGCCTCAAAACAGAAGAGCAGAATTGTAAAAACTAACAAACGGGAATATAAATGATTTCTCTTTCTCTAGAGAGATAGAGCTAAAGCTCTACCTCTCCACAACATGCTTAAATTACCAAGCCATCATAAGGGTAAATGTCAAGATAAATGCTTTGAAAATGTCCTTCCCTATATTACTAACACCACCACGGACTATTAAAATTAAAAGGCTCTTTAAAACATAATTGACATTTTCATTATTTATCTGCTGCTGTCGCTGTTCACTTCCATGTGTGTAAGTAGTAAATCCCCAGAGAGGTGTTTCATATCTATATAAATGTATATTAAATGCTTTGCCTCTGGCATTTTAGAAATAGCACAAATGCAGCTGTGTTTGTGCATCCATAATTTCAGGACATGAGCCAGCCTTGCAAAGAAGTTTCCAATTGGCAGCTTATATTGTCTTCTCTGGAGTTTTGCAAAATATCCAGTATTAGTAACAAGAGTGTGTGAGGCAATGTCAGAACAGCAGAAATTATCTAATTACATTAAGACTTCAGACCATGTTTATGTGAAACATTATGCCACAAGTAAATTGAATCCAGCTAGCTGTCTGCCAGGGTCTTACCAATAGGATAAGAATGATGTGCAAAACAGTACAAACTAATTACTTTTTTTTTAAGGGAAGCTCTTAAAGCAGATTATGTAAAATACATCAAAACAGACTTCATCCCCAATGCCTGTCATCTATTACATAGTAAATGCAGCACATGTAACAGAAATTAATACTAACTGTCTCTGGAAAAAATACCTTTAACCATTTTGTGTGCATTCATTGTCACTCACAGTTCCCACTCCCGAAGGAGCGGTTCAGATGAAAACATAATGAGCTTGAAAGTAGAATTTGCATTTCTTTTGGTTACACTGGGACTATTTCAGTCAGAAGCAGGCTGGGATTTACAGTGAGCACTCTTGCAACATGGAGCACTGAACAGAGTGATGCTCCAGCAGTGTTCCTACATGGAACATACTAAGCAGGGCGAGCGTGCCTGAGTAAGAGCTGGGCAGTGAACTCTGTCTGGGAAAATGCAGCATGAGGAAGGAGCATGACCTGGCCTTTGCAGTGCAGGACAATGATGTGAGACCATAGCTAAGATGGCCAAGGCAGAAATTCCACTGTTGACTTACCCTGGGCCATCCAGGACCCTAAGAGCAGGCAGTAAAAAAACCACAGAATCACAGAATGGTTTGAGTTGGAAGGTACATTAAAGATCGTCTTATTTCAACCCCTCTGCCATGGGCAGGGACACCTTCCACTAGAGCAGTCTGCTCAGAGCCCTATCCAACCTGACCTTGAACACTGACAGGGATGGGACATCCAGAACATCTTTGGGCAAATTGTTCCAATGTCTCACCACCCTCACAGTAAAAATCATTGAATTGCAACCCCATGGCAGTGGAGTTGTTGAACTCAATGACCTTTAAGGTCCCTTCCAACACAAACCATTCTATATGAGTCCCTGCTGTTCAGAGCTGCAGGAAGTCTTACTCTGTCATGTGGACAGGCACAGAGGGGAAGCACAAGAGAGGTGCTGTTTGGACGTGAAAACAAACAAAAGTTTGCAGTTCTGTGGGCCACGCGGTCACACTGTGCTGTGCCCAGTAGCTCTGAGTCTCCAAGGGATGCAGAGCAGCAGCTGTGACCCTGTGAGCACACGAGGTGCAAACCCCGAGCTGCGGTGTGGTGAGAGGGAGCTGCCAGTGGTGTGACTCTCATGCTCAGCATGTGAGCTTTGGCAGCTCTGGTTTGTCAAAGATGGGAAATGTGTATTGGTTGCTTACTTCTGAAAGCAGAAAGTTCTGGTGTTTATATACTGAGTATCCTGTTAGCTGTTATTAATTTAATGAATTTTTTTTCTTAATTCAGAACATTTTATGGCTGTGGTGTTTTATAGTTTTTCTTCTCAGTAAACTGCAGAATGGAACTTGCAAAACCTCCAGCCTCTTAGGACATGCTGTATTTAATTCTGCCATCCCAAGGTATGTAGTTTGATGAGTTAGCTGAATCTTTTGCTATGCTGAAAAGAGCACCTAAGCATTGGTGTGCTTGTTGTTTTGTTTCCTCCTGACTGATACATCCTGCAAACAATCCAACTTCATTCCTTGTCCCCACAATGACAGCATTGTACAGTGCCGCAGATCAGCATCAACTGATGTGTGATGCACGGTGCCTCATCGTACCAGAGACTGAATCAAAGCGTTACTGAAGAGTGGCACAGCTTTAAAAAATTGATGTAGCTGGACCTAGAATTTGTTTTGTTTTGACAGCTTTTGTTTAAACCAGGCTCCCCAGTATTTTTCTGTTAAAAACATCTTTTGACATGGCTATAAGATTATCTTAGTTGAAGGGTAAACCAAATGATCATGAGTCTAGCATTAAACCTAGGAAGTAATTCTTTGGCTTATAGCTACTGATACTGCCCTGTCACTGGGGTATTTGGTTGTTTGTACCCAGGCTGTGCATCCTTACTCTGACAGGCTGTATCTTCAGAAGAGCCACTGCCGGGGGAACCAGAGCTCAGGGGAGACAACAGCAGGCAGGGTTTCACTGATTGAGTGTTACTGTGACAACAATATGTTTATTGAGGATTTGTGCCAGCTCAGGAGGAGAATCTGTGCCTGCAACAGAGAGGCTGAACATTGGTGGCTGGTGCTGACTTTATATTTTCAGTGTGTCCACATACAGTACAAACCTGTGATTATAAAAGGCATATAATATATCAAATGTAAATACAGTGGTGTAAACCAGGCCTTAAAGGGTTCTCCACTCTCGCCTGTAACTCTTCATGCCTGTTCTACACAGAAACATTGCTGCCTGAATCCTCCTGCTGCAGTATCTTGCCAATGCACAGTGATGTAACGTTATGCAACTTCATTATGCACTGACACAAATACCATGGAGTTGAAGCACTACTTTCAAGAAAAATTTCTTCCAGCAGTAAAAACAATGTTTAAATCAACACAAACACAGTAGTTTTGGTAGTAAGGCAGCTGTGGGTCACCAGCTGTTCTGAATCAGCTTGTCTTGAAATGAAGCAGAATGAATTCTCATACCTTCAGATACAAACTGTCAGAGTTTAGAGAAGTATAGATGATTTATACCTCAGGAAATGTGCCTAAAAGAGGACCTCATATGCCAGCCTGGAAACAGCAGAACCACATGTTAGCCTGTTGTGCCTTTTCTCTGCATTGTGGCTGTAGTGTGCAGTGACATGACCAAAGTGTGGGACAGAGCACAGCCATGGCAGCAGTCCTGCCAGCAATGCTTGTGACGTGGCCCCACTGGTGTGTTAGTTTGGATCAGGACTGTATTTCTGATGCAAATCTCCTGAACATCTCTATTGCCTGTGTTTCATTTTGCATTGGGGCTGATTTTGAGTGCAGGGGTTAGATTCTGTTGAGTGAAATTAAACTGAAAACTGTTCTCCAGAAGTGTACCCAACATGTTCAGACTTCATTAAGCATTCAGTCAGGGGATCCAAATGAAGGTGATTTGAAAAAAAACCTGGAATATGCATAGTGGGCATGTCAGATCCTCAGCAGCAACTGTTTGTGTAGAGCATCTATTCTACAGATTCTTTGCCTGCTTGACTTTATCATGCAGATGTAAATTGATCTGATTTTTAAGAGGAGTTGAGAGAACCTACTGTAAATTAGGCTCCTAATTTTTAATTTCATTTTCCCCATAAATGAAATTAACCATGTGAAATTCTTACTCCTTCATAGACTATGATCATTAGTGAATTAGTGCTTCCATAATATCACTGAAAGGGATTTGTCATTTCTGTAAATGTGCTGGTAATGGTGAGGAAATGATGCTAGTTTATTCTATAGTTTCTAAAATATTTCACAACTTATACAAGTGGTAAGTATTTCAGTTGTTGCTGAAAATGGTCTCCCTTCAAGAGCGGAATGTTCCAGCTGAATCAGCACACAAAATTACAACGTAACTGTATTAGGATGAAGAGGAAAAGGGGAAATTGCATAAAGAATCCAATGTCCTAGGTAAAAATCAGCATATTGCAACCCAAACTGGATTTGGACTAGCAGTTGTCTCTGCTTTTATTATAATATTCAGTGTGATTTTTAAGTAGTCAGGATCCTCCCAGCTACATTTCACTGGGAAACAGTCTGGAAATGCTCTAATTCCATAAACTGAGGCAGAAGTCTTAGAGAAAACATGTTTTCTACAGTAGAACATAAAGAGTACTCACAGCACCCTTGAGAATTTTCCTGTCTGCATTTCTCAAAGGAAAGGCATTTGAGATATTGTTTCATGTAAGGACTTTGATTGATAAGTAAATGTTAAACAGTGTTTGGAGAAAGTTGGATGTTAATTAGTTACAGTTGCATTTTCAACAGTTCATACTAGAACTTCTTCTTAAGCAGAAGCAAACAGGAAGCATAACTCTTTCAGTATCACCACTGATGCATATTTGATTCAACTAGGAAAGAAAATTCTATAGTAACAAAAATTTTAAAACCCTATTTCCTTCCTGAAACAGGAAATGTAAAAATAGGAATAGTCTACTTCCAAATCCTGCTAAAAGAGGTGAAAATATCTCACTTATTTCCAAAAAAAAAGCACTTTACATTGTTTTTGAAAAAGCAAGTACAGTGATGTAACCAGCTTCAGATATGAATATATAGCATATTAAAAGAACTGACAGAAAACACAGAAGCACACAGAAATCCTAGCTACCTTGGTTTTTAAGACCACTATTACAAGCTCCAAACCAGTATCAATCAATGGAATCACTGTGAGCTATGAACCACTGTTGATCCATAAAATGTAAGAATCCAGACAATGGAATACTTGCTTGTTTCTGACTGCTGGAAGTCAGAGAGCAGTATCAGTACTCCACTTAAAATCCCAGTCAAAATGGCTGTGATTATAACATGTAATTTAATTTTTCTAAAATCACAACATTTTATTAATTAGATGTCACATGCTTTATTTATTGAGCAAATTGACAAACACTAGTAGTATAGAAAATGTTCCAGAGACTCCCACTTTTGTTTTCCTTTTTTTTTATCCCCTCAAACACTGTTTGGCTTGTTAATTACAAAAGGTTGAGAAGCAGTTTTCTGACAACCCAGGTTTGGGCTTGGATATTGATTTTCAGCTACAAACTTCCTGTCCCAATTCTCTCTTTGCCTCAGTCAGCTTAGAGCCACAGTTTGAAAAACGTATGCCTTAGTTTTTCATGTGTGGAAGAGAAGCTTCATGTTTAGGAGACTTACTACTCCAAATACATAAGCCTCAAATACTGCACAGTTTCAAGCCCAGTCATCTTGAAGCGGGAGCCTCAGAGTCTAAAAATCTCCTTCTGCTGGAGTAATGAGAATCACTGTGTTTGAACAACCATTCCCATTTCTCAAGATAAGGAGGCAGGAGAGGAGCTTTGATTTTTCCTTGGTCTGTGATAAGGACTGAAATGGTTCATGCCTTAGTCTGATGCATGGTCAGCTACTTGACTAAAGAAGCAGTCGTGTTTAGGGGCACTTGAACAGATGAATGTCTCTCAAAATACTGAGGCCAACGCTCCTCCCATCTTAGAGCAGGGAGGTTTCTTCCAGAATACTTTCTTGGGAGCATCCAGTAGCCTGCACTCACCTCCTTCTGCAAATACGATTTACATGATTAGCTGGAACCAAGTCAACAGCCCCAGACTAGGGCACAGGATACAGGAGGGTTTGAGTATGAGTTGGGTTTCCTGGAGGGAAGTCCAGCTAAAGAGGAGTCTTGCATTCTCCCCAGTCTATTGTTCAGTCTGACTTGGACCCTGGCCTTTTCTGTTTATTTGCTCAGACAGCCCATCTCCCTGCATACCAATCTGTGTGTGTACAGTAAACACTGCAAGCTCATTGTAGTGGTAATAAAGCATTGCAGCTACAAGATTCCAAATCTTCCTGGGTCAGCTGCTGACCTTGGTTCTTTCTGCCCTCTTGTCCCTGCTGGCAGGCTCGTGCAAGAAGGTAGGTGCAGGCAGTCTGTATCCTGTGCACATCCTGAGCACAGCTGCATACTGCAACTTTCATCAGATGAAAAAAAAACACATTTATGTCAGCAAAATGTTTTTTTCAAGGCTAATGGAGGTGACAGAAATTTTGTTGCTTAGACTTACATATTTATAAGAGAGGAAAGCTTTTATTTGGTTAATTTTGTGACCACTGTGTGTAGAAAAGGGGACAATATGGAATCACATTAAGGCTAGTTAGAATTGACTACATTGACTTTGCAGTTGAGGCTGTGGCCATGTATTTGGCAGCAACTTAACTCATGTTAACACTGTTCTTTTTCTTTGCCTCCTGTCAGGAACATATGCCATGGAGTTTTCTCCAGCAAGTAATCTGTCCTTCACAGACTTTGGAAAACACAGGCGTGAAAATAAATTCAAAAGTACCTGCAACTGTAGAGGGAAAGTGATTGAACTGCAGGGAGCACGTCGTGCTAGCTTCAACTTAGCTAATACAGGTTAAAATAGTGGTGGAGATGACTGAGAGAAGTCATCTTCCCATATGCTTTTTCTGTTCCTGTAGTCCACCTAAGGCATCTATGTTTGGCTACTGCTGGAGACAGAAATCTGAGCTAAAGGGATCCATTCTGGCTCTCAATACGTTACATTGCCTAGTAACCAAATGCAAGCTGGCTGGGATCCCTGCTAGCCTACCTGAGCCAGATTTATGCAATCAAACATATTTCCTTTTTCCAGTTGCTTGTAACGATCGCATAATTGGACTAAGCAAGCCTTTCTTAGTGGTACAACTACTGATTTTTAAACAGGCTGATAATTTATGGTAATAATGGATCTGTCAGATAACATGCAGGTGCCCTTGCTTTGGCATCTCACTTCCAAAATCCCCTGCCTAGTCCTGAACATCATCTCTCCCTCCCTGAGCAACCATCTGTGCTGGGTGCAGCCTAACACAAAGTCCCTTAATGAAGAACATTCTCCAGCTGCAGGAGAACACCACGCTCTGTCCCTGGCACTTTTGCCTTTGTACTTTGCCAGGCAGAGCTCCTGGCCTGGGAGGTGACGCAGTGCCAGCCAGGCAGTGCTTCCCTGAGTGTCACCAGAGCTGTTTGTCTCCACAGTCCAGGACTGTGCCTTTTGTTAGCTGTGACCTAGCAGATGCACGTTCTGTTGCAAGGGAAGGATGGGAGAGAGGGTGCCTGCTCAGGGCATGGTGTGCATGGATCCAGTGAATAATAACCCAGAGTAAATGACTGTTTCCTTGGAATGTTTTTGTCATTTTGATTTCGAATGTTTCAGCAAGGTACAAAAATTGTGGGGAAGGAAGGGAAGGGGGGAAGGAGAGAGGAGGTGAAGGAGAAGAGGCAAATTGGTTTGTTTGCTGAATTTTATTGGTTGTGAAGCCCAAGTGTTGCCCCTGTCTCTGTTCTAGTGAGTTGGCACCACACACACATACACATTTAAAAGGAAATCTCATATTTCCCTTAAATGGCTGAAATTCCAGTCTGGCCTGGCAGAAGGGTAAATTTCAGATAAAGAGCAGTCTCCATGGAGAGTTTTTGAAAATAAATAAAAAACCTGAGAGACTGAGAAGAATTCTCAGAACTGGCGATGTGTCAAACTGATTTACCCAGCTTCATATTGGCACAGTTGGGATATGACTGCCCCCCACAAAAATGCAGAGCCATAGACAGATTCCACAGCTGGTGTTCAAAAACCTGTGTTAGCTCACTGGAGAAGTGTGTGTCTGTACACACAGCCATGTGGCCACCATAAAGTGTTGCTTATAAGCCATATGAACATGTGCATATGGAATTCTTGAGTTAAATGCATTTATTCTGGCAGTCACAAGCTGAATTCCACAGGTGCCCAGACCCTTCTGTCTTGCAGACTCATCCTATGCAGAGGTTGATAAACAGTTTGCATCTTCCTTTATGCGGTGCTTTTAGCATCTTGTGTCCTTCCCCCTGCTTTATGGTGCATTCTGATACAGAGGCTTTATGTGATCAGAATAGATAATTTGGGATCAGAGGCATCTGATAACATAGAGGAATGCTATGAAGCTGTCCTTCCCTTTACCATCCACATACCTCCCACAAGCCATGCATATTATAGGTATTTGCATCTTACTCTGAAAGAATTTGGTTGAGAAAGAGGCATGTAATTACTGCATTGTAACTCACTAATTCTGCCAGGCCCTTTCTCTGGGCAGATAAACTCAGAATGGGCAAGGGTTTTCTTCTCCCTGCTGACAGCCCCCAGCCTTCTCCCCCACAGCACAGCCCCATTCCTGGACAGACAAAATAAGATCCTTTAGCCAGTAAAGGCATCTTCCAGTGTGGTCAGCACAGTCTGGGAGAAACAACCTGGCAATTACAGTGGAAGTCAAGAGCAGATGAGTAAATAAGCACCAAGCTGTAAACATGTACGTTATGACTATGGCACCTGGCTGCATTCTATCATTCCTCCACTTATCAAGGAAGGCAGGGTCACCCCGGGGAGGTGAGGAAAAGTTGTCAGTAACTATGCCTAATCAGCAACATAAGCCACGAAACAACATGTAAGGATCCTGCGTCTAGAGGAAAAGGCATGTGTGCCCATCATCTCACCAGCTGAGGGATGGCTGAGAAGGTTCAAGTCTTCCCAACATTCTTTCTAAATATAAATATAGGCAGAGCTACTCTGATCCCTTTTGGTACAGCACATGATTTCCTCATGGCCCCTGACTAAACTGATTCTTGTGCCAATCAGCTCAGGAAGTGAACATGTCCTTCTGCTATGTCCACACAGATTTGTTTTCAGCTGGCTCTGAGAGCGACATCAAAGTGACCGTGCCAAATGCATTTAGGTGTTTTGTGGAGGAAAACCTGGTTTTTTCTCACTAGGAGAAGTCTACCCCCAGTAGTGACTTTCACTGCGTTGGAGTGCTTCTTTCCTGCAGAGCATAGCATGGTCTGCAAACGAGGTGTAGAAAGTGAAAAAAAGACAGACTGAAAATCAAGAGATGAATCACACCAAGTCAAGGATGAGTAAAGGAAGGCACCTTAGAAACCTCTGGTAATTAGAACAGCGTGATTTGGCATTCACCAGTGTTCACTCGTTTCACCTTAAGACCCATGGCAGTTTCCAAAGACAATATAACCCAAAGCTGGTGCCAGCAGGCAGCTGATAAATAAAATACCAGATCTCTCTGCAGCTAGTAACTGAGCCGTTTGCCACCTCGTCAAAATTACCCAAATTACCCCCTGTGGTGAGCTCTTTACTGGCTCAGCCTACAGATCCTAAATGGTCCGCCCGTGAGCCCCACGGGGCTGGCTCACAGCAAGGCAGCACGCATGGCAAGGAAGCTTGCAGTGCTACTTCCAGGGCTGTATTCACACTGAGAGGACACAGTGAGGTTCTGCTGGGCTCTTAGGCTGGTATCACAGTGGGACTCACACAACACTGAGTCCAATTGTCTTTTCCAGATGCCACCGACAGCACCAAGTCAGGTCAAGCTCCTGTGAGCAGTGAAGGCAGTGTCATTTTTGTAACCCAGCTCATCTTCCTGCTCCAATCTGCTGTGCAGTCACAGAGATGTTGGTGGCACAAGGGAGGGGCAGTGCTGGGCAGAGCTAATAGCCAAAGCCAGTGTGAGATGGCTTTTTTCAGTGGCAATCACAGCTGACTTGGGTGAAATGAAGATATGAGAAACTGCAGTAACACGAAGACAGGATGAGAACTGTGGGAATAAGTAGAGAAGGACAGGCCAAGAGAGGGATGGAAAGTAAAAGCTTTTGCTTTCAATGTGAGATGTGAGTGCAATGGCATTTGTAGCACTGTTCCGCATAAATGTGAGTGAAGATTATATTTTTGAAAGCTGGAAGAAAAGATATCACAGAATTTTAATATGAAGTGACTAAAGCCAGGCTGAGATCTATTGCTCTGTGGGTAAGAAAGGACATTATTTGAAAGAAGACACCCAGAAAATATCTGGAAAATTTAGACATTGCCTAAAAATGAGAACCTAGAGAAAGAATAGTCTGACTTAAAAACAATGCCCAAATAAATGTGTGTGTGTATGTGTGTGTATTTATAGTTGGTATAGTAAGCTCAAAAAGGAAGAGAACGGACTGAAGCAGAGAACACAACCATGCACCAGTAATTTAATTGGTCTGTATGTATGAAATTACCTGAAGTCAAGATTAAGAAGAATAGAAGTGACCAAAAGAAAAAAGCCCTCCCAGAGGAAGCCAAAGGATGATACACTGATGAAGCAATTAGGGAGGAAAAGGAACCCATAAGATGGGAAATGAAAGGCAAAAGGACAGCCGTGTGTTTCAAAGATTGCTGACATATCAGAGATGATGGGGACTGCTCTGAGGATTCACTGAAATGTGGTAGTTAGACAGTGTGACACACCACTCTGATGCCTAAGGTAGAGAAACCAGATTGGACAGGGTTTAGGTGGATGTATAGGATTCCAAGAATGAATTTAAAGATTCAGTTGACTGACCTCAAGGATGAAAGGCAAGAGGGAGATGGAGCAGATGGAGATGCTGGAGAGACAAATGAAGTCAGGAGTTGGATGGGAAGACTTAAAGCAGGAGGATGGAAAGAACAATTTGTTATGCTTCCTTGTGACCTTTGGAAATTTATATTATGGTTTCTAGCAGGGGTCAGTACAAGGAATACTGGTTGCCACTGCCTTTGCCTGGCTCTGATTTGTGGTGTGACTGTAAAGTATCACACACAAACGTACTTCATTTCTTTTCTTTGTTTAGATCTCTGCCCGTGGGCTATTTTGTTTGTCTTCTCCTTGAGGTTTGCCACTGGCGTGACAAACAGTGCTCTACAGAGGAGGAAGCTTTAAAAACACAGAAATTAAAGATGGAAAATTCCTCTGTAAAAGATCAACTAGCCCACTGTGCTGGGTAGGCCAAGGGATAAACACTGTCTTGTGCTTATTTAAAATACCGCAAGAAGTCTCCCACAGCAACTGTTCCACCAGGCAGTGGATCTTACAGCCAAGCCATTGTGACAGTACTCATCCTAATCTTTTTGCCTTGTTTCATCCTAGTTTCTCCCTCCTCACAGTAACAATGCCCTCACTTCTACAAACCGAAAGAGTTATTCTCCCACAACTGCATCCATTTTTTTGTGGCATTGTGTCCTACACAGTGTGCACAGCTGTATTTAGTTCTTTCAACTCACATGACAGGGTCTCTAAATCAATCCTCATCACTTCTGCTGTTTTAAAAAAAATAATTCATTTATGTTTGCTGATGTCCTTTTGATAAGAAGATAGTCAGGACTGAATGCAGTATTCCAAAGAGTTTCCAATACACTACCAGTAACAGAGGCTTTTGTTACAATTTCTGTTTATGAACTCTACTATCCCATTGTTTTCTTGTTTGTTTTTTTTTCCCTCCCATCATCTTAAATTATGGGCCTGTCTAATTTACTGTCTGCTCTCCTGCTATTTTAGGTCTCTCTCAGTGTTACAGCTTCTGAGAATTTGTCTTCCCAATGAATAGCTGTGATTTTAATTATTTTTTGATAGATGTAGTAGTATAACTGCATGTTTCCCTGTGGAACTGTATTTTGTTTCCTGAATATCATTTGTGCCAGAGCTTTGATTTGTAAAATCAATAGAATAGTGAACCCTCAACCCCACAGCTTGGAAGTGTTTCCTTCCCTTCCCCTTCCATCCCCAAGCTTGAAACCATAAAAATGAACATTAAATGGCAACTAAAGAAAGAACTAATTTTTTTATTCTCTTTGAAAGAGTTGTTTAAGCTTCATGGCACCACTGATACATGAAATTTTCTCACTACAGTCCCAAGAGAAAGATTAATTACATTGTTAAATAATTTCCAGTGTCACTGAGGATTACCAGCCATGTCTTCGCTGTCTGACATGTGATAGAAGGTTGCTACCCGCAGCTTATCTGCATTCCTCTGCCCCATACTCCTTGCTAGAACCTGCAAGGCACCTTCAAATATAGCTATTTTTTGTTGTCAAAATCATCCACTTTAGTTAAAGTAAATTTTTTTTTGCTGCCCCCTCCTTCCCCCATCACATCAGACAGATAAAGTAAATATCAGCTACCCCAGCAGATGGAAAGGGCAAGAGATGCTTGTGGACAGGATAAGAATAAAATGTAGGTTGATGACTTCTTAGCCTGTTTCAGCTGCAACCCTCAGCTATTTGAAAATTAGCACCAGAATTAGGAATGGTCTTCAGAAATGATGACTCTCCTCACTGCCCTCGTCATGGACTACACTGTGGGTCTTTTCCCAGGACTCATTTCTGGGAAGCACATGATGCTGAAGACCTGCTGGATCGCACAGCCAAAGCGAAGGCGACACATTGTGGGTTCATCCCATCATCAAGTGCATTACAAGCAAACCAATAAAAGGTCACATCTGTTAGTCACAACTCTTGCGGTTAGGCTCTTATTGAACAGCAGGCTCTGTGAGAGCAGGACGTGTGCTCAGCCTCGCTATAGAGTGTGCATATAGAGAGGGTGTGTGGTGTTAAGGCACAGTGTCAAAAACAAAATTAAGGCTGTAGCTATTTTTCACAAACCCATTCATTACAGAAATATCTGTAGCAACGTTGTTGATGTCAGTTTGCCTGCTTTTCAGTTCTCTGAGATGACGCTGCAGGACAAGGCCACAGGAGAGACAATTCCTCTCACAGAAAGCCCACAGTAGTGCATGTGCACCACACATTGTCTTCGGGGCAGACACTTGTGAGTTATCACCTGTCTGTGTAAGGCAAGGAGCTTACTTTGAAAACCATTTTCTTCTCTTCTTGCTCAAACCATAGCTAAAAGGGGAAAAGGAGCAATTAAAGGTAATTTTTCTCATCTGTCAACCTGAACGTAAGTCTTTTCTCTTCAGATCTCTTTCACTGCTACCTTGTTCCACGTGGGCAAGCTGTAGGGCAGGATTTACCTTATCTAACTTTAAAAGCTAGGTGTGTTTTGCATAGACTCAGATAGCTAAAGTTAGGTAAAACGAATCCCACCTAAGTCTTTTATCTCTTTGTGCTGGGCTAATATTTCTAGTTGTCTTTCTTGTCTGTCCTTGCCATATATGAAAGTCTTTCCAGTACCTGTGCTCCTGCATAACATAACTGGGGGCGCTCACTCTCAGTGACAAAGGCTATTTTCTTTCCACAGAATCCCCACTTCTTCCTAATGAGGAAATCAAATAGGATCTCACCTTTCCTTCTGGTGTGGTGGCAGGGGTCTTTTCAGCTCTTTCCTTCCTCTTCCCCCACAAGTGGGAGTCCAGCCATACATCAGGATGGTCACAGTAAGTCTGTGTTGTGGCAGTGATTTCCCTCAGTGGCAGTCCTGAAGCTAGAACCACAAGGGTATGGCAACCAGCTTTTCCTTCATAAACCTTATGCAGGAATTTGTCCCACACCTGAAATGTATTGTCAAATTTTGATTCATAACCATGCGAGTTAAAATCTGAGGAAAGATGCCAGGCTTGTGGAATGGTGTTTGCAGTTTTTTTAGAAAACCTGGGAATTTCTCTCAGATGGAGCATGCCACCTGAACAAATATGTCAGGTCACCATTCTCTTTGTCTGAAAATTCCTTAGGGTCTTTGCTGGCCCATGGAGAACAGTTCAAATACAATAAATCACATCCTTGCTTTGCAGTTGATCTATCCACAGTAATGGTCACTTCCCAGCTATACCATGAGTCACAGATTGAGATCACCACTCAAACTCCTCTTCAGCAATGCTATCTCTGAAAAATAAGTAATTGTTGGCTTGACAAGCAGGTGCAGAATGAATGACAATAGGCATTTTTAGTTATTAGTAGATTAACAGAGTTTATATGCTGGGTAGGTATCAACTTTCATCATATAACACAGGAGTCTGGGGCAGGAAATATGTTTTTATATGTGTTCATACAGCTTGAAGTGAAGTCTTGTCTGCAAGCCCCAGGTAGTGATTTCATGTTCATACCAGTGAACCCTATCTAATAGGCAGCAGGTAAGGTTCACAGTACCTCAGCGAGTCTTTGTTTTAAACATCTGGAGATAGAAAAAAAGGGACACGAGAATACCTCTCCTACAAACACATACGGCAACTGTTCTCACCGAAGTTTACTATGGATATCTACACAACTTGAAAGTGTTGAAGGATCCCAGCATGAACTAATGGATTAACATACTGGTTTCAGAGTGGCATCAGCTTTTCTCATTCTGAGACCGGATACAACTCAAGTTGTAAAGTTATGATTTAAGTTCTCTTAACAAGGAGTGCATCAAGTTACCAAGCTTCACCAGTATAGTGCATAAGTCGCAAAAGGCTCTTAAACAGTTCGAGAAAATTATACTATTTTACCAATTTGGTCTGTCTCCTTTAAGCACTTAAAAGTCTCAAGTGTTTTCAATTAATGAGTAGCTCTCCAAAAGTCAGCGTAACTATTTGATTTCCATGTTCCACGCGATTGCTCCCTGATTGCAACTAATTGCGGCTTTTAATCTCTTTAAGGACCCCGAATTACAAGTGGTGTTTTTCGGCAGTTTCCTGTCTGATACCTGCCATAGACTGTGACAGCAGAACAGAGCAAACTGCACAGCGCTGCGGCTGCCAGAGGAACCTTGAACCATGAGATCAAAATGAAATAAACCCTATCTTTAAACGGCACATCCCTTCCTCCGTGCTGCAAGACCCATTTCTTCGGGTGGGTGCGCCCCAAGCCTGCGAGGAGCCGGCCGAGGTTCAGCATCTCCCGGCCGAGCCGGAGAGCCCCGGGAGCGCCCCGCGGGACCCGGGCCAGCCGCCTTGCCCTGGCGAGGGCCTCCCGAGCTCCTTCATCCTTTACATTCCCTTTCTTTCGCTTAAGGTAAGAAGAATTTAAACTTCCTGACTCCGACGGGACGGGATGGGCTACCCGCAGGCGGAGCGGGGTGGGAGCCGGGGGAGCCAGGCGCGGTTGCCCCCGCTTCGCCCGGCCCGGCCCGGCTCTTGTCTCGGCGGGGAGGAGCCAGCTCGGGGCAGGCTGTAGCAGCAAGGGCTGGCCGGCCGCCAGGAAGTGTAAAATCCTGGCCGGTGGGTGGCAAATTTCGCCAGATCGCGGCGAGGAGGCAGCGCGTCCGTCCGTCGGTCCGTGCGGGCGTGCGGCGGGCTCCGGGAGCGGCAGCCCGGCCCCGGGTGAGTGCGAGCCGCGACCTCGGGCGCCGTTCCCGCTCGGCCGGGGGCTCGGGCGGCCNGCGCTGGCGGCGCGAAGGGGATGTTTGTACCGGGGGGCGGCCGCGGAAGGGAGCGGGCTGGGCCGGCTCTCCGCGCTCCGCCGTGCCGCTGCAGCGCAGCGCAGGCAGGAGACCTGGGTAAGTTCTCCATTTAAAAATATTAAAAATAGACCCTCCGGCTCCATAGCGCTGCCGAGTGAGTCATTTTCAAACCAAATGTCTCAGTCTAACCCTTCCCCCCAGGAGACGCAATAATTCTGAAACTAGGGGTGGAGGGAAAGAGATTCTTCTCCCGTCTTTCTCTAAATAAACTGAGTTAGCACGTAGAGGAGACAAAAGCCGTAAGAGTAGCTGGCCACCTATTTAAAAAAGTGAAGCGTATCTCCATCCCTTTCTCAATTCTCTTGCACCTCTCCCATGCTGATACCGCCCATCTTTCCCCAACGTGCATTCGGAGCCCCTCTGCCGTAGGAATATTTACAGTGCTTTCCACTTTCGTGGGCATAATCTACTTTCCAGTTCCTTCAACTGCCAAACACATTCATCGCCACCGTCTTCTCCATGGGACATCAGCCACAGCCGCACGTCATTCCAGCAATGACCCCAGTCAATGCAGCTCCTGGCTGTCTATGCTGAAAAAAATAGTCCAAAGCACAGCTATTTTTTTCCGCCTTTCTCAGTCATATGATGATTTGTTCATGTAAGTGAGCTGTCTTGACTAGAGGGATATTTTGTTTGTCAGAAACAAGTGCTGAGCGTATTTATAGTTAATGCTGCAGTTTTGTGGTGTGAAAGAGCTTGGTTATGCAGAACTAATCAGTACCTGGATCAGCATGCAAGACCTGTTTACATCCCGCATATAGTGCTGTATGTGCGTGCATATTTAATGTATATACCCATAGATCATATTTTATGGTGAGGCAGCATGCATAATACACAGGAGCTGATATGCAGGTTATGTATTTTTTTCCCTAAAACAGATGCCGCAGTCCAGCTGTGCAGTAGCCCCTAACAGTATAGCTCTGCATCAGAGGAGATAAGACACTGTGGTCTGCTAATGAACTGACTTTGCTGAAAACCCCCTAGCTGCAAGTAAAATCCTATCCTCTTACCTCTGTGAAGAACTTGGTTAGCATTTTGACAACAAAAAAATGACCTATAGTTGAAAATCTGTGCAGTAAATTATGCCAGCTATTTTGCAGCCACGACAAGGATGTTAGGTTTGAGAATGTGATCTGTGGTAGCAACCCAAACTTAATGGCATGTCTATGTAGGTAAGTGGAGAACTGTGATGTAAAAGCATTTGCATTCTCTTTGCTGCTTAGATTCAACTTCTCCTATTAAAGCTATTTATACTTTTTACAGCCAAGAGAGACCATTGTGATTGATCAACCTGTCACATAGGGTGCAGAGTGCTGAGGGATTTCTGCAGAAGGCATGCAGTTTTTCTTCTAGCTGTAACATAGAAGAGATTCATGAACTTAGGGGTGCTACCAAAGTACTGAACTAAAACCCCAAAAGATTATTCTCTTGTGTTCCAAAACACAAGAAAAAGTAGATTTCAGGTCCCAAGTAAATTTCACAGTAATCTAGTACAAGGTAAGCTCTTGATGGACAGTTCAGAGACAATGAATGGCATTCTTGCTAAGATGCAACATCTGAGGGAGCAAAGTTCTTGGGCTTGGGTCAAAAAAACCTGCATTTTGATGGAGCTGGGAAGAAACTTTTCCAGAGGTGGATAATTCCTGATTGTCTATGACGGGGGTGTCCTGAGTCCCTGGCTGAAATAGCTATCAGGTCAGGCATGATGTGTTACACTGGGTTCTGCATGGATGGCACTGGCAAGTTGGCAGTGACAGAGGTGGACAGGGAAGTCTTTTTTGACATGTCAGCTTAATAGTAATATTTCCTTTTGGCAGTTTTACAGCACAGTTAAGGTGACAGTTTCACATTTGTCTCCTGCCTTCAAGATAACATTCTTTGTAATTATTTTTATGCAGTGTGTTTATGGGTTGTCTGATACCACCTGAAACTCTGATAAGACTTTCAACGTTCGCTTTCAAAGTTCAACTGGAACACAGGTAGTGTTCACTGAGTCCTTACTCCCTTTTGGAAGGATTTAAATTCCTTAAATTTCCTGCAACCAAAGACAAAATAGGTGAGATTATTTAACCTTTTCTTTGATGTAGCTTCTGTCCTTAAGGAAGGAGTGGAGGAATGGGACTTGCATGTATCAGCAAGGATTTAAAAGTAGCAGACACCTAAGTACTAGAATTTTATCCTTTTTGTAACTCATATTCAGTGAGTTCAGTTTTCACGTGACTTTTTTAGGCGCCTGTGGTATTTGTGGATTTTTTTTGCCCATAATGTATGGCCTTTTGTACTCATTGTTTCTGCTGATGTGAGTACAAGCATAAATGTACATGGACTAAATATATGCTGGGTTCCAGGGCCTATTCAGTAGGGCATAACAACCTGTTTTTGCTACACAAGATGAGTTTAAGTGCAGCTCAGAGGATGGACTGAGGATTTTAGCAAAACCCCAGTTACACTAGAGCTGGCTGAGGATGGGCTGTGGTGTATAAGCAGCTGCTTAACTGCCACGTTTTGTAGCCCCAGGGTCAAAAATGTGGGGCATACTTAGGTTTTTGATACCAACAAAAGGATTGCGAGGACAAAAACCAAACAAAAAGGAATAAGAATGAAGTGCGAGAAAGCACAAAGATGGTAGATTGTCATTCTAGTTGCAGTAGAGATGGTTCTTAAATAATTTTGGTTGCTGACTTATTGTTTGATTTTGATAAAGTACATCTTGCATGCTTTCCGATTAAAGTTCCTAGAAAATTAAATATGTCATTACATTTAGACTGCTAATGACCTTTTTGCTTCTGAAATTGCATTTTTCTCTCCCTCCATGCTTCTGCCTGGCATACAATCATAGAAACATAGAATGTTTTGGATTAGAAGGGACCTTAAAGATCATCTAATTCCAACCCCCAGGCATGGGCAAGGACACCTTCCACAGACCAGGTTGCTCAGACCCCATGCAACCTGACCTTGAACAATTCCAGCTTCTTTAGGCAACCTGGTCAGTGTTTCATTACCCTCATAGTGCAAAGTTTCTTCCTAATGTCTAATCCAAACCTAATTTTCTCTAAGTTTAGAGCCATTCCCCCTTCACCTATTGCCGCATGCCCTTGAAAACAGTCCCTCTCCAGCTCTCTTGTAAGGCTCCCTTTAAGTACTGGAAGGTGCTCTATGGTCTCCCTGGAGCCTCTTCTTCCCCAGGCTGAACACCCCCAGCTCTCTCACCCTGTTCATGTAGGAATGGTACTCCACTCCTCTGGTCATCTCCATGGCCCTCCTCTGGACTCATTCCAACAGGTCCACGTCCTTATTGTGCAGGGGGCTCCAGAGCTGGATGCAGCACTCCAGGTGGAGTCTTGGGAGAACAGAGTAGAGGGGAGAATCACCCCCTTGAACCTGCTGGCCACACTGCTTTGGGTGCAGCCCAGAACATGGTTGTCTTTCTGGGCTGCAGCTGCACATTTCTGGGTCATGTCGAGCTTCTCGTTCACCAACACCCCCAAGTCCTTCTCCTCAGCACTGCTCTCAGTCCATTCTTGGCCCAGCCTGGATTTGTACTTGGGATTGCTTTGACCCAAGTTGCAGCACTGTGCCCTTGGCCTTGCTGAACTTCATGTTCCGGCCCTCAAACCTGTCAAGGTCCCACTGGATGGCATCCCTTTCCTCCAGTGTGTCCACTGCACCACATAGCTTGGTGTCATCAGCAAACTTGCTGAGGGTGTGCTCAGTGCCACTGTCCTTGTCACTGACAAAGGTGTTAAACAGTGCCTGTCCTAGAACTGACCACTGCTTTCCACTTGGATAAGGAGCCATTGACTGCAGCTCTCTGAGTGTGACTGCCTTTAAGAAAGCATCCTGTGGCTTGTCTGTTCCTCTCTTGTGAATTCCCTTAGGAATTTGTTTGTGAATTTCACCACATTTGACCAAGGAAGGAATGGTCTAAAAGGTCAAATGGTCTAAATGGTCAAAGTTTCTCTGAGATTTGTGAAAATATTTTTAGAGCCTGTGCTGAAGGAATGGCTCTTTGTGGATGTTATCACTTCCCACACGGTAAAATTCAGAAGGGAGAGCAATGCTTAGTTAGTTTCTGGGTTTGAAAACATATTTGTCAATTCAGTCCAAAGGCCTTTACTACAGAAAGAGTTTGATAGTTTACTCATGTTTGTGTCATTCAAGTGATATATTCCTGGGCTGTTTTTCTCCGGTAGGGGTGCATTTACTAGGGCATCTATTAAATGCGGGAATACTGCCAGTGGAAGGAAATTACGTGTGTATCATCTTTCTTGTTTTCATGCCTGTTCCCATTTAGCTGTATTTCTTAAAAATCACCTGCTAATCAAGTGCGTTTAAGACTGGTGGGTCTGGGAACGACATGAGCTACTGAACTGGAGGCCGGAGATCCTTGGAGTACTGCTGTGCTGTTAAATCAGCTGTGGTTTTTGGAGTGTTAACAGCTTGAGTAAAGCCTTACTGTAGAATTGGAGACAAAGCAGTGGTGATTTACGTGTGCTGTGTCTTGGTGGGTGAAACTCAAAAAAGGGATGCAGATAAGGTTGCTTCCTAAAAGAACCTGTGCTAGCTGCTGTGGATTAGGATAGCATTGCAGTGATCCATTTTGAAAGGATAGTTGCTGCAGCTGCTATGGATGCAACTTTATGGAATGCCTATAATACCCTAAAGCTTTCTGTTAATCAGAAAATGGTGATAGATCTCCTCTTTCCCCTTCTATCCCTTCCTCTTCTCTATTGGGTTGGTTTGTTACTGTACCAAAGAGGTAAGTATATTTTTTCATTCTCAAACCACCCTATCAGTTTTATTTTTCTGAGCCCCTGCTACATTTTTGCTTCTTGCCTTTCATAGCTAGGTTTTTGGTGTGGTAATTGCTTATTAGGGGGATACAATTTATTTCAACCAGATTAAATCATCTCTTAGTGCATCTAATTCAAATTTGTCTCTACCTTCATTCTGGTCAGCTAAGTGATTCTAATGAGCTGTTCTCTTATTCCCACAAAAGCATGTCAGTGTTTTGCAAACATATTGTGCCTTTTAATAGCCATAAAAATTTTCTCCATTTTTTGAATGATGTGAATCGTAGGAATTAAAAAATGTGTTTGAAATAACACAGAACATCTATGGTAGGAAACAAAATAACTTTGTTGTCTTTAGATGCTACTCCTATATAACAAGATATTTATTTTTATGTGTGTTCTTTACTAGGACTGGATCTCTTTAGTTTATGTTGAACTGGCCTGCTCTGTGTTATTACTGATTTCTTACTTTTTTAGTGAGTAGTTGCACTATCATGTATATAGATGTGAAGTAGCAACCTTACTTTGAAGTGGCTGTAGACTCCAAAGGGGCTGCAGGGGTCTCTCCATTACAGAGGAGGTTCTCAGACCATGGTGGGATATACACAAAGGTTTTTTCCCCTCCTCAAATAGTTCCTTTCACTCGTAAGCAGAGTTTCACTTTGAGTTTCAGGTTTGATTTAACCTCAGAAACTCAGAGTGTAAGTGAGTGGATACCACTGAATTTCTTTATAAATGGTTCTGTTATCAAAGCCAAGTTAGATCTGTTTGTGAAGCTGAGTTGTATTGTGAATAAAGGCATGATGTGGGTCAAATTTGAAGAGGGAATATGTAAAAGATGGGGAAGGAGAACAGGGATGCTGTTGTCTCTATTGTGGAGATGGGTGTGTACTAGGAAGATAAGGAAGGTGAGATCTTGTTTTGAGTAGTCAGTGTTTTGTGGCAGTAAAATTGTTGATTATATGATTGCATACCAGAGTGTGAACACTTTGTATCAAAAGGGTGGTTTTCCCCTATTCTATTGATGTCACTTTGATAAATTATTTAAGCTCAATAGTTAAAGTCTATCGATTCTAATTACAGATATGTGAGACCAGTAGAACACCTCAGGACTATTTATGCTGCCTTTGTGGTGGTGAAGCCAGAAGAAAAAAAACCAAAAACACCTTTTGGTATTGAATCAGCTTAGGAAGGGAGAGGTAAGGAGAGGTAGACCAAAATCATCCTTTTTCTCTCTAACTCTGTAGAATAATTCAAAAGCTTCATTAAAGCAGCTTAGAGAGATTTTTTTGTTTGATGAATAGGATCCTGGCTTGCAAGGTTGAATGCCAGGCTGAGTCACTTCACTGGCTTAGCAACTTTATTTCCTCGGCCAGAAAATTGAGCTAATTATTTTTACTCTTATTAGTATACCTCCAGGAGCTCTTGATGAAAGGAGTGATTTGCAGGACTGAGTGGCCCATGTGCCTGGGGCTGAGCCTCCCTGGGATCCCTTGGAGCTTTCCCATGGTGCAGGGAGGGGAGGGAGGCTGCGCATATGGGGCAGGCAGTCAGGCAGCCCTGGCAGCACCTGGCTCTGCACACCCTGGGGCCAGCCAGGGGCTGCCAGGAGCTGGGTGATGGGGTTGCAGGTAATGAGCTTCAGCTCCTGGAGTTGTGCATTTCCCAGCTGGCATGGCACCTGCACAGAGAGCTTGAGGAATCACCTTGTGTTCCCCCATGGCACAGCATCTGGGGCACAGCACTTCATTTGGCTGTGCCTAGTGGAAGTGGAGCATTATCCTGCTCCCCCCTGGATCTGTCCTTGTGCTGAGGTGTAGGGCCATGGTCCCTGAGCCTGCCTATGGCCTGTGATCCCTGGTCATAGCCTCACTACAGTTCCCCCTTGCAAAATTTCTTAGCTGATTTTGGGGATTTCAGAAACAAGCGCCATTAATTTATGGGTGAAAGAAGCTGTCTTTTAAAGTTTGCAACTTGAATCAATCCCGCTGACAAGACTGAAAGACCTGAAGGCTGGTCTTGCACTCTTCTATTTGCCTTCCTAAACTAGGAATGTCTCTTAGCACAGAGCTGTGCTCTCAGTGCTAGCATGAGCACTCCTGAAGATACACTTTTCCTTATGTGAGAAGCTGCTCACAAGACAGAGTGTCACCACTTCCCTGTGCTGCTTCAGGCCTTGATTCAAACCATGTTAAGGTCAATATTCAGTTAGATTCCTGTTGTTTTGTTGGGCTATGGATTAAGCTCTAAAATTTTCGTGGGTCAGATAGCTAAAGGTGTGAAGGCACAAAAGGATGAGGGTGTAGGAAGGATTATGCCTTGAGATTGGACCCTAGACTGCTCCAACATTTTTGACACTCTTGCTTTCAATAGCTTCTGAGATATATCTAAGACACAGCTTCTGATCATTGTTGACTAGAAATAATGTTAATTATTGAATGAATCTCAGTTTGATCATCTTCTTTCCTGAAAAGGAGGAGAGATGATGATCAAAGCTGGTTTAGTTTTAAGAAACTGAGCAATTGGGATCCATGATAGGAACGGAATGTGCTGTTAATTTAGCAGTGGCAAACACTGTCCATGTTAGAATATAAACCAAGTTCATGCATGTACATGTGTAGTTGTGATGACCTACAAGACTTCAAGTTAGAGATTGTGGGTTGCTTTTCCACTTCTCTGTGTAGCTGCATAACAAGTAAATGAGGGATTTTTGTCAAAAATTATGTCTTCAGATCTTGTCAGTTGAAGTTGTATCAAGGATTTCGCCAGTCACATACTTTGTGAAAGATTTATTGGGCTGGAAGGAGAATCAGCTAACAAGAATCTGGTTAGCTCTCTGCATACTTTTTGTGTCTGAGGCAGGGTGGAACCACTCATTAACCATTGTAGGCTTAGTACGGTGGGGCATTTTTCTGAAGATTACTCTTCTACACTCAAAATGATTACAAAATATTCAGGTGCTTGTTGCAGTGTCCAATTTGTGCATTTTATGATCATAGGTCATCAGTGTCACAATTGTACGAAGCATATAAAAGAGAAATATAAGCGAATATATATTTTTCTTCATGAAGGGGCTATTTTTAACACTAAAAATAATTAAATGACAAAACATCAGTTATATTAGGATAACCCATCGTTCTCTATTGCTCTGTTTCATTCTCCACTATTTCTTCCCCTCCCTTGCCACCTGTTTTAAAGTTACTTTTGGACTTGTGGCTTTTTGGTGTGAATTTGTTGTGAAGTAACATTGGTGAAAGTTTTCTTCTAAGAAGCAAAAGCAGTTGTAGTTTTTTCTGCCATGTCACTTCCATTAGCAGCTGTTGCTCTGAGTTTTGCAGGGAAGACATGATAGGAATTCTAAAAGGTCTGTTCTGTTAAATCTCAGTTACCATGGGCCTTTTGTTTGTTTGGCCCAGGATGATCATGAAGATTCATAATTTGAAGGAATTGCTGCCACTTTTTAATTTGGGTTATTCTTTCTTTAGTAGAGAGAGATCGAAGTAGGTGTAGCACCTGATCTTGCTTTTCCTCCAGACAGTTAGATGTATTATGGTCTGTTGGGAGGGAAGGGTCTATTAATGAAATAATTTTATAATGATTTCTCTGTTGCTTTTCATGGCTAACAGAGAACAAGTAATAAAAATTTCCTAGCTCCATGATGGCAATGTTTTTATAAAGTCTGTATCTATGTGTGTTGAAAAAGGATTTGTCTTGATGCTCAATTATTTTCTTTAAAGATTCAGATAATCCTAAAAGTGTTTACTCAGATGTGATGAATTACAAGTGGATGAAATTACATTGTTGTCAGATTGACTCGTCGTCCTGCTGTGCTGCCTCAGTTGGGAACATTGACTTTCATCTCTGCAGAGTTGGCTCCCTTGAAGACCTGAGTTTTACACAGATGCCATATCTGCCTTGTTAGAGGGCTAGAGGGTTTTGGCAGCTGGACTTTGAGATGATGATCAAGGATAAGGAAGACAAAAGGACCAGAGGGTAGGACATCTGGAAGGGAAGGAAGAGCAATACCTGTCTCTGGTTTAGTCATGACAAGTGTCTGGCCAAAAAAGATGTGCATGGTCGCTAAGCAAGATGAGGAGAGTGGGGAATGTTTTAGGATGTATCAGCTGGCAAACAGTTTGAAATCCCCTCATGCCATGTAAAGCATTATCCCAGCAGCTGGAGCACGTGGCAGTGAAACATCTGGTGTGGCCGTGTGTCTTACGCAGTCACTGCATTTCAATCTCTGAGTCTTAATGTCTTTTAGAATTGATGGAGAGAATGTTGCATGGTGGCTGGAACATGCTGCAACCTGGTGTCTCCCTTCATTCTGTGTAAAAGGGGAAAAGTAATTGCTTCTCTGTAAAGCTTTTTCTAGTTCTGTGGTTGCTAATAGGATTGTGATTATTAGAATTAAGTTTTATTTTGTAGCCTTCTAAACCACTTTAATCCTAGCAAGAAGAAACTGCAGATATGAAGGAGTTTATACTGAAAGCCTCTAGGAGAACAGTGTCTGTTTCTGAACATGTCTGCATAATTCTGTGAGAGTTTTCACAGCAAAATGAAAAGGAAAATTGTTTCTTGCTCAGCATTTTGCTAAATGCTGTTCGTTCCGAATAGTTCACATAGCCTGAATACCGTGAGGGTTTCTTACTAACCTATAACTATGTTAATGCCTTTCTTGCCACAGGGGTAGTTTCTCCCAGTAAAAAGCCAGAAAATTGCACACTGCAGAATGCACACCACAGATATTGCCAACAAACTGCTGCTACAACCTTCCTTTGAAAATGAAGCATTATTTACAAGGCTACCTTGCTTTGGGGAAAACTTTCAGTGGAAGCTAGTTGCTGTGAAAGGAAAATCTGGTGTGATGGAAGTGTTTGATTGGGTTCAGATGCTTTGTTGTACCTTCAGGTAGGTGCACAGGATCTGCTGAGTACATGTGACCAAAGTCAGTCTGCTAGTAAATACTCTGTTACTTCAAGCTTTATGGAACTCAGAAAATAGTTTAAATGGACTGTAGGCATGGAGGGAGGATGGTCTTTCTCACAGACTTTGGCATTTTCAGTTCTGATAACATGAGGGTCAGTTATGTCTGGATACCATTTAGGGTTAGCCTGTCTTCAGAGTAAGAGTTTGGTGTGCCTGCCATTTAATAGTCACTTGGTTTAGATAAGATAGGAGAGGTTGGTGTCTTTGAGTCCTGAAGAAATAAAAATAAGACTGAATCAGGTCCTAAAGCTGAAGATCTTGCCTTAAATTCCTAATGAGATTCTAAAGTAGGTTTGACTTGACAGTGATGTGGCATTGCAGGCTGGGCTGGGGGAGGAAGAGGATTGTCTTATCTACTCTTCACAGGCAAGAGCTTGTTTTTATCTGACCTGGTGACTTTAAACAGAGATTAAGGCAAACAACATATATGTTTCAATGAGCTTAAGTGCATTCCCTAGGTAGGAAGCATTCAGGAAATTCATCATGGGGCCCAGTGTAATGCCACAGTTCTGCTGTGTGGAATCAGTCTTGTAAATCCATAGCCCAAGCTCAAAGAGACCTTCCCAACCTTGGTGTTTTACTGCTTGCACAGAATGGGCCAAAGAATTTCCTACCCATACTTAAATTTATATATAGTGAGGCACAGAGGTTGTTATATTGATTTACATTTCTGAATTTAAGCTTTCCCCTTGCAACTTAATATAATTCAAATGAATATAAATGTATCCTATAAAAGAATTTCAATGTTGGGGAGAAAGGTGCTTGTATGTGTTTGTGGAACCTGGAATAGTGGTAAGATGAGTCTTGTGGGCTAGCACATCTTAACCACTGCTTTCTAGCCCTGTTAAACGCCAACTAGAAATAATGCTTATATTGCATTTTATACCTCTGAAAGATGTCTCTGCTTGTGGCAAGGGGGTTGGAAGCAGATGGTCTCTAAGCAGGACTCTAAGCAGGAAACCGTTCTGTGTTTCTGTGTGTAAAGATTGTTAAGTGAGAAATTACACAGTACTGCTGGGAGAAGTGAGCTGTCACTCATTCAGCTCCTTATGCTGTCAGCTTTAGAACTTGGAGACAAACATTGGCATGAGCTCTTCTTTTGCTGCAGAAACAACTGCTATACTTGGGCTTTGCCTCGTGGCCACCCTTTGGTCTGCTGTGAAAAGAACTTGCCTCGGCTCTCCAAGGTGCTGCAGCTTTTTCCTCTAGTGGTTTCTGATGTGGTTACAGTTGTCAATAGAGAAATTGTTGGCAGATTGAAAATGTGTGAGCAATGTCAAATGAACTGTTGCTGCAGTGGACACAAAAGATCCTGCTGATTAGGTTGTATTAGTTTACATTTAGCCTTGATGTCTAAAAGTTATGACTTTGTTTTTATTTTAATTGTAACAAAGCAGCCAGAGAATCAACAGTTTGCTGCCCTTTCAAGCAACAACAGTTAAGGCTAAGCTTACGTCACAAAAGACTGGGCTTTGTCTTATATCTCTGAAGACAGCCAGGAGTTGTGTGAAGACAGAAAAAAGTTGCACTTGTAGCCATGTCCTGGTTCCACAGTAATCTCTGCAAACTGTATTTAGCTTGTGAGGGTATAACAAGTGTATTTATTTCTTGAATAGCACCAAGAATGATAGCACTGTGTTTCAGTGCCTACGAAATAAAGTGTTTTCCCTGTGTTTTCTCCATTAGCTTCCTCGTTGACAGGGCATGTGGTGTCCATGGCACAGCAAGGGCCTTGCTGAGGCTTCATTGTGGTTGATCAGAATCCACCAAGGCCATGCAGAACTGGGGTAGCAAAGTGAGCTCAGCGTAAAATGGGGCTGGCCAGGTGGGGAGAAAGCTGTTTTCTTCCATGTAAGAGTTAATTATAGTTTGGGCAGTGGAAAGAGTTTCCTGGATCTGAGCACTAGTCAAATTAGTGCAGATACAGAGCATTTTTTTGTCATACCATCTGTCTTTTCACCTCGTGCTGAAGATGTAGAAAAGAGATTTTGTGTTACATCTTTCATGTGCAAAAGTTCAGTTACACAACTTTTTTGTTTGTTTCTTTTCCCCTCTGCTCTCCTGTCTCCCACATCTCATTCTCCAAATTGCCAACTACATCTATTGCTTGTATTCATCTGAAGTGGGATGATTTCAAAGTAGAGAAGCTTTGCCAAAGTTTTTTTGTGGCTTTTATTCAAGCTCACTTCTTCTATTTCTGTGGTTTACTTGGGGCTATACAGTTATCTACATGGAGATGATGATCAGCGTGGAAAATGCAGGCATTTTGTAATTGGCCTAGCAATTACTTCTTGTGCTGTAAGAAAACAAAAAACATAAAAGTCCTGCTTATGCTCACAATATCTGGTTGTCAGGACTTTTTTGAAGAAGTCCCTTATTATATCCTTTTGGTAGTGAACTGATGGCAAGTGGGTTTATTCCCTTACACAACCCTTCTCAAAAAAAGCACTGTGTTTGTCTGTTAATCTTTTTTTCCATTTTCCAGTCTTTTGTTCCTCTCCAGTGGAATAGTTTTCTCTTTCTCCAGCTACTACTATTTTAAGTACAGGCTGAATGGCTAACTGTATTTAAAAGTATTTGTAAAGTACCTCTGGCAGAAGAGTTGAGACTTCTCTGTTCTTGCATCTCTGCTAATTGAAGTCAAAAGAGAGACCATGCTTGCATTTCTGACCGGCTGTGTCAGGACATTGTTTAAGGGGCAAAATGGGAAATGGGGCTGTTGAAAAACTCTGGAATTCCAGAATCTTCCCAGAGTTCCTGCTAATGGCACAGGATATTTTCATCCCTGCCTTCTCTGCCTTACTCGTTTCCTTTCTCTTTGCATTGCAGGACTGCTGCAGTTCCTTCATCACCATGCAGCACATGTCACAACCCGACACAGTGGGGAACTGCTAGTCCAAGGCTGATTCTTGGCTTTTGGCTGAGTGCTCGGGCTTGAAGGCTCATTGACATTGTTGAGATTGACTCTTGAACCTTCAAGAGAAGAGCCTTTCTGATGATCCTGCACCACTCCACCTGACCCTATGAAAGGAGGGTTCACCATAGCTCCGTCCTTTGCGCTCCAGTTCTACAAGATGGGCTCGTTCAGGCGGCCTCGACCTCGCTTCATGAGCTCACCTGTCCTCAGTGATCTGCCTCGGTTCCAGGCAGCCCGACAGGCAATGCAGCTCAGCTCCAACTCTGCCTGGAACAGGTGAGCAGGACTCACCTGGCCTGAGCTCTTCCCCTGCAGCTGCTCCTCAGAGAGGGTCATGAGTATCTTATGCTTTTGCTTCACACCATTTATGACTAAGCTTGTCTGTTTATAAGCATGCACAAATTTTTGGCATGCCCAAGCTTTGCTGGCATTGAAAGCATCTGTGGAGTTGAAAGAATTAGACCTACCAGTGTTCAGTTGGTTTTGGCCAACATTGTTCAGCCGTACTGTCTTGAAATAAAGCAGAATTGCTTTTTGTTAACAGTTGCATCTTTTAAGTACCATTTAGGAAAACACATTCCTAGTACTCTAATAAATGACAGTTTATTAATTCACAAAGGCAATCATTTGCATATTATGAAGCTTTTATCGCAGTCAAGTTCCTCTGACAGCTACCAAGCTTGTGGCTTCTACCAGCATTTCCTATTGACAGCTAAATCCTGTCTGCTGTGCATGTCATGCAGCAATGGCAACTGGAAAAACAATGTGAAAGGTGAAGAGTGAGATGTCCGGTGTCTTGATCTGATCTAATGGTCTGCTGCTACCAGAAGTGGGTGTTCCCATTTTCCCTTCTGCCACCTGGCACCAGCTCTGTCCTATGCAGACCTTTCTTGCTTGCTGACCTAGCTCAGTTTATCAATGTCACATGAAAGTAGCCTGGCAAAAACATTGCAGTCTTGTGCCATGAGCTGAGGTCTGTGAACCATGCAGATGCCGTAACTGGCCCACAGAAGGGAATGCCTGTTAAAGGAATGACATATCCCCTTGTTAGCCATGGCAAGCCTTTAGGCCTGCTAAACCTTCTTGTCTGCTGTCACTTTGACTTCCTCTGTGCTGGTGAGAGAATTAGAAGATACTCCCAACAGCATCTTACAAGCATTAACAGGGCTTAAATTCGGATCTGACTGAGGTGATGCTGGCTGCAGAACATCTCCCAGCACAGCTAGGGTCTTGCCAGATGGTGCAGAGTGGGTGGTTCCTGCTAGGATCACTGGATAATGCAGCGTGATGTGTTTTGGAGATACTACCAAAAATCTGTGTCTCCACATAGCAGAGATCCCCCAAACAGTTGTGTTCAAGATACATCTGGCGCGAGCAGTGACAACTTTCCCTTGCTTACCCTAGGCAGAACTTGAGGTTGGTTCTGCTCTGTCTCCCAGGGGAGATATAGGTAATGCAGAGGAATGATTTCAAAGTGCGAAAGGGTGGGAGTATTTAAGGGCAATTAACTTCACGTGGTTATAACCTCTATGCTTCTGATGTCTACCTCACACTGTGCTCTGTGGTAAATCATACTGTTATTCATGGATGTTGTCCTGTCTCATTTCTTTTTTTGGCAGTGTACAAACAGCAGTGATAAATGTGTTCAAAGGGGGAGGCCTGCAGAACAATGAACTATACACCCTTAATGAAAATATCAGGTAGGTCGCTGAAATGCTTTAAAATGGATTTTTGTTGCTGCTTGTTTGGTGTTTGCTGGGGTCTGTTCCCTTCAGAACCACAGTTAGAAGATACTGGCGGGAGGAGAGGGAATGAAAGCAAACTTAAGCACAGCTTTGGGGTTTCTGGCTAACTTACTTCTTTCTTACTATTGAGTGACATGAATGGCATGGGGTATTTGGATATTTTTTCTCCAACTTGTGTGGATATATAGCTTTGGTAAGGACAGGCTGTGTATTGACTTGGATTGTAAAGCTTTTGTTCCTTCCTACGAACTATGCCTCTTTTGTATGTTTTATACATAATAATATTGGCATCTCTTTTCTAAACCAAAGTTCTCAGAACCATGGAGTGTTTAAAGCAAACCACAGCATTTCATTTAAAAGCTTAATCTTCACTTGATAATTGCAGAGCAAAACCTGAAAATTTGAACCATAAAGATAAAAAACTAAAAACCTACCTAACATTTTTTGTCACTGATGCTAGTGATGGTTAAAAGTATCATTTTCTTTTAAAAGCAGGTTTCATGATTATCTCTGGTTTCATTCTGATTAGTTGGAAAGTTTGATTAGCAATAGATAGGACTGTAGGGTAGATAAAGAGCTATTTGTTCTTGCCTTGGTTCCAAGTGCTGCTGATGGGAGTATTGTCAGAGTTCCTCCTTCTTCTCTTTTTACCACTGCATCCATATTAATTAGTCAAGACTGCTGTCTCCACTTCTTCTTTTATATGCCCTCCCCTCATCCCTATTGCATTTTTTTGAGCTCCAAGATTCAAATGGCAATTTGAGCTAAGTATGTACTAAACAGTGGTCTAAACTACCCCTTTCCCTACTTTCAAAATAAATGCAGCTCTCAGGGCAGGAGACTCTGTCCAATTTGGTCTAGTCCCAAACCAGAAAAGTTTAATATCATTCCTTTTGAGAGTTGAGCAAGGGCAGCATGTTGCGCTTTAATATTTTAGTGTGTTCAGGTTAGAAGTCTTCAAGTTAGGTTTAAGTACTTGGAGCAGTCTTAATTCTCCATGGGATGAGTATTTGTGGATATGAAAATAAAAACAGATGTCATAAAGCTTGGGAAATACCTAAAGGCCCAGCTTGCTAGCAGAGCTGGGGAGTGGCTTTGGGCTTTGTGACTCGCCTGCCTGGTTGTTGCCTGTGGCAGTGGCTGCATCCTGCTTTTCCCCTACAAGCAGGTGCTCCTTCCCACCCTTCCAGGGAGGCAGTACACTGGGCAGAATGCCTGTGGTGTCTGGGCTTGGCCCAGTGGCTGGGTCATGCTCTCTTCATGCTGGTTACTGAAGTGAATGCTGACTGTCGAGAACCAGGCGAAGAACAGGGAATTCTTTATGAACTGTGTGTGCTTTGAGAGTGGTGCTGATGGTGGGAGGGAAATGCCCTCTTCCACGGACAGGCACTGCCAGGCTGTACTTGGAAGCACTCACCTTGAATTACATGATTAATGTTCCTGCAGGTGCCCTGAGCATTGGTTACATCTCCAAATGTCACTCTTTAAATAGACCATTTCACATCCAAGTAGCTCATTAATGCCCCTCTAAGGAGCGAAGGACAGGCCTCTGCATGTGTGTTTGTGTGAACACCTGCAGCCTCTCACCTGTGGTTCCTGATGGCGCTCCCAGGATAGGCTGAGCTCTGTGCACAAGGTGAATCTCTAACTTGACAGTGGAATAAAAGTCAGACCTGTGAGACAGACAGCTCTTGTGTGCCCTTAGGTCGAGCTGGTGCATTTTCCTTGCCCGTAGTCCTCCCCTCGGCTCCTGGGCTGTGGTCAGCAAAGGCAGTAAGATATTCCCAGGTTCTGTACAATGCCTCGTCATTTGGCAAAGGGAAACACAGGACAGTTTTAAAAGAGGGTGGTAATGACAGGACCAGGAGATGAGCAGGTGGTAACTTTTTGCTCTGGGTGGCTGCCACCAAGTTTTTATCTTGCTGTGATTTGATACCATCTCACTGGCTAG
The DNA here is from genome assembly GCA_013400735.1 of Pomatostomus ruficeps. NCBI lineage: Eukaryota > Metazoa > Chordata > Aves > Passeriformes > Timaliidae > Pomatostomus > Pomatostomus ruficeps. The sequence continues at coordinate 89,696 of VYZT01049401.1, forward strand.
TTTGTTTTTTGGTTTTTTGGGGGGTTTTTTGGGTTTTTTTGGTTGGGTTTTTTTGTTTGTTTGTTTGTGGGTTTTTTGTGGTTTTTTTGTTTTGTTTTGTTTTGTTTTTGTTGGGTTTTTTTTTACTGCTCTGAAAGTCAGTTGTCACAGCGAGAGGAAATGTAAGAAATGCCTTTGGGAGATTGGGAGATGGAATTTCTGGAAGCAGAAGGTGACCTGGCCATGCTTGGGAGGAGACCCCTCCCTTGTATTTTTTCTAAGGTGCAAACCTCTAGTTGCTGGTCTCAGCTGCACAAAGCCAGATCCTGCTGGGCTTGTCAGTCAGCTGGTGGAGAGCCTGCTGGATTTGGCCAAAGCCAATGGAAAGGCTTCTGGCAAATGGGCCCCCAAAGACTTACCTGACTTACTGATCTCATAGAAATAGACATGTGCTTTGATTTGGGTGCGTGAATATAAGTGCTCTGAGAGAGAAAGAGTAAAGGCATATGGGCATACAAATAAATGTAGAAGCACTGCAAAATGGTAAGGGAGGAGGGTTGCTGTCAAATTTGACTTTGAGCAGAGATCAGGTAAAGTGGTGTAGTTTGTTGGTAAAAACCCAGCCTAAGAAATGGATGGTCCCTGATTCAAATGCTATTTTCAAGCACTCTTGACTATACTTCACACTGGTAAAAAGCAAAACTCTTAGAACAGGAAAAAAAGCTATGTTTGACACTGAAAAGTAATGGGCAACCTTTAAATTTTAGGCAGAATGTACTGCTACAGAATTTATTTTCAGTCACTGAAAGCTTGAAGTGCAAATGCACTGAACTATGTAAGTCATTTTTTTATGCTTCTTCTGATGTAAAACAATCCTGATTTCTGTAATTTTTTTAAAATACAAATATGTATTAGAATTTGAAACTTTTATCCCAGCCTGATTTAAAAGCCAACAGTTTTCATCAGAAATACTTCTTCAGAGTGGCTTTTGCCTGCATGTATTTAAAATACCTCTTGTTAAATTTCTAGAATTTCTTCCTTGGAAAATATAACCTTTTTTTTAATTTTTGAAACATGGTGTTTAAAATGTGGCTGCAGCTTCTGTTTTATTTCTCTTCTCCTTATCCTCACCTTTTGCTTCCAAGAGAGAAGGAAATATAAGATTAGAGAGATACGCTATCTTCAGTGACATGAAAGGCATCTTTGTTTAAACAGAGAAGCAGAAAAAATTATGTATTTCAATCTAAAGAACTTCAAAATTTTCCCCAGCTTTCTGTTCATTCAGGGGAGTAAATTTTTTTTTGCTTGTTCTAAGTATATGATTTATAATTAGAAGACTTTAGAGGAACTGTTTAATTCCTTTATAATTTGAGAATAACCTTTGTAAAATACATACGTAACTGTGAGAGAAATCTAACTGTGGCCAAAATGACCCATTCCCGTGCATTCCTGTGTCTTTGGTATGACTGGTGGTAAAGTGCAGATATGCCTGTAAGAAATGACTAGCAGTGGCTGCTACTTCATGGCTCCATTCCTTCTGTCTACAGACGGCTGCTGAAGAGTGAACTGGGATCCTTCATCACAGATTACTTTCAGGTATTGCATGACTTGCTTGCTTTATTTGGAGGTTTGCTCTCTTCAGCTTTTTAGCCTGCAGCAAAATTAGGACCCCTTTTTACATGTGTGTGACCTACAGGTTTCATGTTTGTTTTGCTAAAGAAGATGATGGAGGTACTGGACTTTTTAAATGGGGGCCATATAGCCTTGAGAGTAATTATTTTTATTGATGTACATGCAGAATTAAGGATAATCTTCCTTTGCATGTAAGTAAGGCTGCTAGTAGCCTGCCAAGATCAAGAAGGAATTCACTTGAAGTTTTTAAAGAAGATGGGATATCTTTTCTTTAGCCTAGAGAATTCGAAAGTAGGTTTTCTGCTACAGGGGCCAGCAAAGGGAAAGAGAAGAGATAACAGCTGCCTGGAGGCAGGAGGGGGCAAAGAGAAGGAAGTTTCTATCAGCAGGAAATCAGCCTAGGTGCAGTTTGCCTTTTAGTCCCACAAATATAAATGCAGCTGCTAAAAAAGGAAAATGTGAGGGATGAGGGAAGACTTGAACAATCACAAACGTGAATAAGCGTTGCTGCCTTTTACTGATACTGTCCAGATAGACAAAGGTTTATGTGTAACCACATGAAAGCTTGCTGGATGATTTTTAGAAGACACTGATGGCCTTCAGTATTTTAGTTTGTTCAGTGTAGTGTTGATTAAAAAAAAGAAAGAGGGGCTGCTGGAAACAAGAGGGTTTTCCTCCCTTTGAGTAAGAAAGAAAATTTCACTACTTTCTGAAGCAGCTGATGCTGCTGTGTGTGTGCTAACAGCTTAAAAGAGAAAAAAGAAGACTAGTGTTGTTTCCTATCAGATTACATGATTTATTAGATTACATGAGTTAAAAAATCCCCCTGCTGTTCTATCAAGTGAGAAGAAAACCCCTGCCCCAGAGGTAGTTGTGTTTCACTTCCTCAGCCCCTCTCTGCACAAATTGTTTACTCCACAGAGGCAGCTGCTGATGTTGCAGGGCAGGATGTTTCCTGGACCCAGAGTGGGGTGGCAGCCGCCAGCACTCACGTTTAATTTCTGGGGTATTTTTGCTCAGTGTTAAAAGGAGCAACTTGGCATCTGTCAGACTTAGCCTGAGGTGAAACTCTTGATGCAGGCAAGTTGTGAGAGAAACGGTGAGATAAAGGCTATTGTTGGAAGTGAGATTTCTCCCTCTGTAAGCTAAGATTCAGACTTATTTCTGAGTCTAGACTAACAGTATATGGCCATGATAAACATTACCACTCCCTTCTGAATGCCTTCACTCAAAAATCTTAGGGCCATGGAGTGGGGAAAGACTGTTCTCAAGCCAAAGAAGGGCTGACAACATTATTTCATTTGTTTGTGGGTTCTGTTTCACTGCTGATGCCAGCTGATTTATGGCAGTACTGCTACCACCAAGATGAGCAGAGTTGAATCAAGCTGCTGATTTGGCTGAAAAATAACCTTGAAAGAAAAAAACCACAGTTTCCAACTACTTCCTTTGACGTGTTGTGGTCATCACCTCTGACATGGGGGAGGTGCTGGGAGTGGGTCATCAGGATGCGGAGCGGAGTGGAAGTGCATCTTTTGGCAGTGACTTCCTCCGACATCTGCTAAAGCCCACTGAAAGCTGTTCCAAGAACCAAGTTTTCTGTCATCTTGCATTGAAATAGACCCTGAAGAATATGGTCTCTGTGTAGCCAGGCAGTTTTAAATATCCTAGCAGCAATTAGAGCAACTAACTGGATCATGTAATATTTAGATGTGATAAAGTGACTTGAATGTTTTCCATTTCTTATGCCATGGCACTTATAACTGGAGCCACTAAGAGGAACTTTAAAATCACATTTGTTTTAAGAGTTCGAGATTTTACATTATATAGATTTTATCCACTCACACATGCACATTTTTTATAACCATTGAATATTTAAGACTAAAATGGAACAGAGCTTTTATAGTAAGACACAGCTACCTTTGTGATCAACTTGACTTGATTATTCACAAGTCCTTTTCATCAGCACTTACGCAAATTAACAGTTTTTAGCCCCTGAAATTGCTAAAGGAATGTTTAGGAAATGGTTGGAGTTTATGCAGTCTTTTTCTGCTACCAAGCCGTCATCATAACAGAGTTAATGAGTCTATTTTGTCTTTGAAAGAGAAATATAATTCCTGTGAGGGCTGCAGTGCAAACTCAGATGTTTCACTCTGAAGGAGAGTTGTGTTTATAAATCTGCCACTTTAGCAATCCTACTGTATATACAATCCATCTCCTTGGACTGAAGCCTGAGTGTAAATGCCAGATAGCTGGGACTTGTAGCATTTGCTGCAGATCTGCCTTAAAGCAGTGCTTCATGATCCAGGTTTTTCAGTAATGGCTTTGCCCACGAACTGATACGAGAATTTCCTGCTGCTGAAAAGGGGCACTTTGCACCTGCCTCTCTGCCCAATAACCCAGCAGGGCACCATTTGTTCTCACTGCTGGGTTAGTTTGCTGGTGGTCAGCTGAACTGCAGTAGGTGGAAATCCTATGACCATGGAAGGTAAGAGGCTGGGATTTGGAGGAACAGTGTGTACTGACAGTTGGGCCTTCTCTGGTGCAGCTGTGTGATTTTTCAGATAAGCTCCATTCATTTTCCTGCTGTCTGACCCTTGTGTTTGTGGAGAAAAATTTTTAAATGTAAAACTAGCAAGTGTTGATAAATTGATGCATTATCTGCCTGATTTTGCAAACAGCCGGAAACAAAACCTTTGGAAGGGATGAACTGTGTCTTTTCACTCTGGGCTGGTTAATCTTGAAACTCATGTGGGGCAAAATGGAAATAAATGCATTTATGCATATTAACTCCAAACTGTCTCCTCCCAAGGCAGAGAGACCTGATCCCTTCCCAGGTGCTGTAACCTCTCCCAGAACCCATAGGCTGGAAATACAGAGAGTCAAATGCCCCGAGCTGGTGCCTGCTGTCCACTCCCCACACTGGCAGAGCTGGTAGGTGGGGAATAGCAAGTGGCCTGTGTTTCCTCATCTAATCCAGTGAGATCTCTGATGTCTCAAAACCAGAAGCGAAGCTGTTATATAATTTCCAGCCTGCAGCAGTGGAGAGCTGCTGGAGGTGGCAAGTCCTGACTCAGAATTAGACCCAGCTTTCCGTTCATATGTGAGGCTGCAGATAAGCAGCGTGTAAGAGCTCGCACTGCTGGGGTGTCAAGCAAAGTCCAAGTAGCAAGATGATAATGGATAGCTGAGAAGTAAGTGGTGTCAGCAATGAGGCAAGCCTGGATCCAAACCAAAACTGATTTTATCTTCTCCCTTTAGAGCAGTCAGGGGTGGTACTGGTGAGCCTTCCTGTGGCCAGAGTCCCTCTCGCTGTAGGTTCCCTGGCTGTGCAAGGTGGCTGCAGTGATAGGGGGAAACCTGTACTCCCCCCTCTCCTGTGGCACCATAAAGCTTTGTTTAGGTCCCTACTGCATGTTTTTCTGGAACTCCAGCCTGAAGAGATGATTCCAGCATCTCTCGTGATGTTTGCTCGCTCCTTTGAAAGGTTGCTTTGTAAAGCCTGGCTAACAGCTGAAAAGGCCATGTGGCTGCTTAGTCAAAGAGAAGAATGTGGGGTGTGTGATGCAACTTTCCTTGATGCCACGTTTCTGTGTCTACCTGTTTCACAGCAAGGCAAGGAAATAATTGTGTAGGCTATTGGAGTGATGGTCACTGCTGGATACAGGCAGCACTAGCTTTTCTCTGGCCAAGTCCTGTCTTGTGCCTGCTGCCAGGAACTGCAGCAGCTCAGCTGCTGCACAAGGAGCAAAATTCACACTTGTGTGATTTACAGAGCTCAGCCATGTATCTGCAATACTCTTTTGGGTCAAGATGGCCTTTATTATTGTATTTGTCTCCTCATTGGCTGGGAACCTTTGTTCGTGCAGGTCTGCTAATTATTTCTGCTTCATCTGGCACTTTCTAGAACAGCTTTCATGGAGCAGCTCCGGAGACTCCATAGCAACTGCCCAGCTCTGTTATCATGGATGGGGTCACCCGGCAGCTCAGCACTGCTGTCGAGCAGAGGACCTAGTCCTGGGTGTCAGCAGGGACACCTGCTTTCAGACCCTGCTCACGTGAGCTTTGGAGATGTGTGGGAATCCTTCCGAATGGAGCCTGGTTGCTCCTGCTCAAAGCGTGCTGTGGTCAGTGTGCCATGGCCTGGGTGAGCAGGACTCCCACCTGGAGCAGTGACTCACCAGAGCAGAGTCAGAGCCCCCCTGGCTGCGGGATTTTCCCAGAGCTGCTGCCTGGCTGGTTGTGGGCTGGATGGTAGCAGCACTGCCTACTTGGTCTGCCTGGCCTGCTCTCCTTCTTCTCCCTGGCTCGTTTTCATCTCTTTAAGCGGGCCCACTCTTTTATCTGGTGTGAACAAAACCGGCTCTAAGAAGAGTCATTTTAGGATGTGATTTCATATTTATCTTGCAATTTCTCCTCTCTGTGGGATCAAAGTGATCTCTCTGCTTCTGTCAGGATTTCCCCTCTTATTAGAGAAAAAAGAAAGGACGGGATTGGGGGGGCTCTAGGTTTGAGATGCTATAGCTCACACAAATTTCTGTTTTGTAAAATACTGCCAAGAATTAGGTGGGTGTTTGTGTGCAGCTGGCAATAACTTTTCAGAAAATACTTGCTAAGTAAGTTTTGATATGCTTTTTTCCCTCAAATTAACATCAGTTTATCCACAAACCAGTGGCTATGTGCTTGTAGAGCCTGTAAAAGTGTGGTTTAGCACTAGAACACAAAGCCTCAGTTGGGTAGAAAAGGGGGCTGCATTTAAGAAATGCTGCAGTGTACTGAAAAAAAGCTGGGGTTTTTTTTTTTTCACACAGCAAAATGAGGTCAATTATTTTGAGTATGTTCTGGATCAGTTTACTTCTGTTTCAAGCTTATGTTGTCTGATGAACTAGCATTAATTTGTTAATTTGAAAGTGGCTTTTAAAAGGCATACTGGCCATGTTTGGCACGGAGACATGAATGGAAGGCAGAATTTGTCCATAATTTGGTGTTTGTGTAAACCTTTTCCCCTCAAAGATAACGGCTTATTTGTTATTAGCAGAAGAGTTCATTTGTACCTTGCCATACTGCAGACATGGCTTTCAGACAAGATGTGAAGTTGCCTGTGATGGCCTGAGCCTCCTTGGTGTTGTCTGGGGAGTTGCTGCCAAAGCTGCTTAGCTGTTTTTTGCCACACTTCTGCTTGAATGTAGCGCCCACAGCAGAGCAGGCTGTGCTGGTGGTACGATTGTTGCCCCAAAATCCTTCCTGTTGGCTCTATCTGGAGGCTGCCACCACACCCAGGCTGCTGACAGAGTGCTTCTGGCAGGCAACATCCAGTTTGCCTCAGGCAAAGTCAGATGGGTTCCATCCTGCCCATGGTGCAGTGGGAGCGTGCACAGGAAGGGCCTCCATGGGAATGGCCAGCTTCTGGCAAGGTGGAGGGAGGGAGGACGTACTGGGCACTGCAGGCACTGCTGGTTTGAGAGAGGAGCCCCGGCTACTGTGCCTGGGACAGCTTTCACCTTCTGGGAAGATGGTGTGACTGGAACTGCTCCATTGGGCACGAATGGAGGAACTTTCTCTAACGGGGAAGGGAAAGACGAAAATATCTGTGCCAGAAAAAAAGAAGGAATTATCAGGAAAGTGTGTGTGTTTTATAAGGTGGTGTCTGACTGCCTTCAAAATTTTTTTTTATTCCCAGTGATTTGAACATGACTTACTTTAAGGAGCAGCAAACTCAAACACGTTGCAGGGGGATCTTTGTTGAGCAACAAATGAAAAGTGAATATTTTAGCTTTGAAGTCTGCCTTTAAAACATTAGGACATTTGAAAATTTACTTAAGGGCTTTGTCTTAGCTGCCCTTCCTAGTGGTGTATCTGAGACAGCTATTTTGGTTTTCTGCACTGAGAAAAGAGGACAACCTGTGAGATTTCACAAGGTCACTTCTATCTGCAACAAAACATCTCCCTTCAAATTTCTCAACTGGATGTATGTGTGGTGACATGGGGTGTTAAGCTGGGACTTGGTTTGTCTGCACAGCAGAGTAGCAAAGAGTAAGGGCAGGTTTGCACCCTGCACAATGAACATATAGCATCCTGTGGTGTCCCAACAGTAGGGTGAGGAAAACACCCTGGGGAGCAAGGAAGACCTCATTTGGGGAGGGGAGGGCATAACTGCACCCCACCAAGCTCCCAGTTCAGCTGTAACTGCAAAGGGATGGAAGGGGGCAGCTGAACTTTTTCCAGTAAATCTACCCTTTGAGCATACTTGGGGTGAATCTTTACCTGGTCCTGCTTCAAGGAGATTTATTTTTCCTCTTAGCTCTGTGCCTCTGGGTTGCCTTTGGCAAGCAGAGATGCAGCAGCAAAATGAGATTTGTAATCTAGACAAAGTCTGATACAGACCTCTGCTGTGGCTACATTGAGTAGCTTGTATTGATTTGTCAGCAGACCCTGTAGGATTTGTTAATGACAGTTTGCCTGCCTGGCTTCCTCTGAGGGATTAATGTTTGGATTGAATCAATTTCTAAGCCTGTGACTTTTTGCAGAAAAGATGGAGAAGTAACATTTCCAGATATTTTTAGGATGGGGAGAAGGAAAATGAAGTGTGGTTGATTTTATTTATTTTTTTAAAGTCACTTCCACAGGACAAGGGAAAATCTGAGAGGATAAGTGAAAAGTCTGAAGTAACTATATGGACCTAATCTCTTTTTTAAGGAAACTTTTAGAGTGAGATTATGCAATCTCTTTAGCACATGGAATTACTATAATACATTCATATGAGCATTATAAATTCTTTACTTCAGAGTAATAATTAATATATATATTTTTTGATAGATAGAACTGTGCTGCCCATTAGCATGTACAAATGTATGTTTTCACTGCTGACATAGCTGTAAAATAAAAAAAAAATCCCTGGAAGTAGAAAATATCAATAATTCTAACTTTTGGGCAACGTATCTGGAAAATTGTATTGACAGTGCTTAGGAGGCATATGTAAAATGAAATCTAATGTTCTAGTGCAGATAGAAAAGGAATTCATATTTCTTGATAGAAGCACAAGAAAATAAGTATCACAACCTCATATGTGTATGTGTATATTTATACCTTTTTATTATAAAGTAGTTTAAAATAATACAGTATTAAAGAGCAGCTATACATTTCCCCTGCAGTATATGAGAGGTAATTGCCTTGAGCTACAGGTTGAAAAATAAAGAAATTAAGTACTTTATTAAGAAACTGAAAGCATTTGTCAGGATTAAAGTGCAATATCACTCCAACATTATCTATTATTCAGGCAGAAAATTTATAGTGTAAATGGGTTTCACTTTTTTTCCCCCTATGGTTTTTGTTCATTACAGATTTCTTCTTCCCTCCTTCTTCACACTGTTGGTTTTTTCCTGGAAAGCTTCTTTGTTGTTGTCCTGTGCATGATATGTGTAGTCATTTATTTCTGTTGAATAAATCTAAAATTTGAATGGACATCCTGACAACTTAGTAGTTCCCTCCAAAGCCCATATTTCTGCTAGAGGCTCTTCGTAAAACAGTCACTTTCCATTTGTTACTAACATTTGGAAATGTGGCAGGTTTTTTTCATTGTGTGAACATATTTATCCAACTTGCTAATTCCAGTTGTCATTGCCCAGGTGAAAAGTATCATCCAGCCTGAGAATGTCACAGAGCAGTGTTTCCTCCTTTTTCTACCCAGCTTTGTGTAGCTTCTTGTTGAAGGGCAGATGCAGAGGTGTGCTGCTCTCTTGACTTGGGGGGCTTACACAGTTGCCTGTCCGTGTGTCAGGGCTGAACCAGGCTGGTGTATGGTTGCAGGAGGCAGGTTTGTGACCCAGAGCAGGAGCACCAGGGCAGGATGCACTATGGCAGCTCATCAGGAGACTGTAGTGGTGTCCAGGCAGTGGGGTAGCAGCAGTGTCCACTGGGAGTGAAAAGAGGTGTGCCTTCCTCCTCAGCTGATGGAAGGTTCAAAAGTACAACCTTGACCTGGTTACCCATTAGAAACAAAACCTATGTGATGAACAGTGGGGGAGTCATCTCTGACTGCTGTGGGCTGCCCTGATACTGAATCCTTTCAGACAGGCAGAAGGCCTTATTCCCTATCAGTATGATCTCTGTACCTTTTCAGATGCAGTAATAGTGTGTTATGTGGTGATTGCAGTGTCTTTCTCTGGGATTCTCAAAACTTCTCAGAATAACTGATTCACCTAGTACTGTTGGGAGACCAAAAGGGTAGGTGGTGTTTTTGCACCATTCTTAACGTTTGGGGAAGTGGGAACAAAAAGCTAATCAGATATTTAGATATCCTGAACTGCACATAGGAATATCAGTACCTTGATCTGTCTGGTCCATGTGAGTTAAGTTTATCTAGAAAGACCAGGTCCTGCCAGTTCTTCTGCAGCTTGACAGAGATACTGAGATGATCCAGCTGCTCAATGCAAAAAGAATGGCTTCATGGAAAGAAAATAGGTAGGAATAAAGAAGTAGATGTTAGGGAACTGACCCTGGCCTACTGTGCAGTTTGGCAAGCAACGAGCAAGTGCAAAATGGAGTGGGACGTTTTCATAGCATTTGACTCTTTGATCACATCCATCATGTAACTGAGGTATAGCTTACGTGGCTGCACTATTTTGGTAAGAACCATTTTATTTTCTTGTCTCCCTCCCTGTGACCCTTCCCATTTCTGGAAGATGTTTCAACTGCTGTGTCTGTCCTGTCTCCTGAACAAGAGGGGGTTAAGGAATGTCTAGCACTCACACTGAGACCTGTGCTGGAAGAAGGTACTGCAACATGACTGATCTTAAGAAAAATGCATGCAAAATGGATAGCATCTGACAAAAATATATTCTTACATGTTTATTATAAATAAATAAAAGGCAAATGCGTGTCTCTCTTTTCTCTTGGCAGAACCAGCTCCTTGCGAAAGGTTTGCTGTTTATGGAGGAGAAAGTCAAGCTGTGTGAAGGTGAGTATAGTAGGAAACCTGTTTTGGAAGGGAGCTATGCTTTGGTGTTTGGTCAGAGGAGATGATTTGCATGTCTGGAAAGTGTACAGCCCTTTCTGGTGCTGCCCTAGGGTGTCACACAGCCCCTTGGGAGCCCTTGTGAGGCTGAGGAGAGGGTGGGCTGTTGGAATAGCTGCAGACCCACGATGCTCCCACCGGCTGTAACTGCATCACAAAAGCAGGAAAAGTGGGTGTTGTGTGGCAGCTGAACCTGGGCTCAAAGCAGTTCTGGTCTGGACATGGATCGTGTTGCAAAACAGCTTGGAATGGCCTTCTGCCTTTTATTTCTCAATGTGATTTGCAGCTTGATGTAAGCACACACTTTTGAGAGCTGAACTATCAAGCTTTGTGTAAATTTCAAGAAAAAAACAGTCATTTGGGTGAGAATGAACTCCTTCAGGAAAGAAGTTGATGATCCATGGAGTTGTGTTCGAATTACTGCTGCAGAGCTGTGGACCAAGGCAGGTGTGGTGTGGCCACTCGGTGTTGGATGTGTGGGGAGTTGGTCACACTTGGTAACTGCTTGTTCAAGCGAAGCCAGTACGTTTTTATTCAAAGCCAAGCTGCTGTTTGGTTTGACCCAGTTTTGTAGCCTGCAGGGAAGATCTCTTGCTAATCACCAGTGTGTTGTATGTGGGTCATTAAATGCCAATAGACGCTTACAATCTCACGCCATTGCTGATCCCGGATTCCTCCGCACCATTCATCACCAAGTGACTTCACCCCGCTGGCAGGCTGTAGGATTTGGGCCCTAGAGGAGTTAAGGGGTTGCCAGCCTCCTGCTTGTTGTGTGCTTCTTCGGCATTGACCCTGTGAGGGAGGAAAAAAGCAGACTCCTGCATTTTCCACAATGTGGGTACCTGCCCTGCCACCACCAGCTGTTCAGAATGAATGCTGCACAGCTTACCAGAGACTTTGATTTCTGTGTTAGTATAAAACTACTCCAGTATCTGCTTTAGCATTATGAAAATTGAGTTTGAGTCTGTAATGATCTGAGAGCTGCCCAAGAGTTTTTTGCAGATGCTCAGATAGTTTGGGTCAGATGAAGTTTCCCAGGCAGATAGCAAAACGTTCTATGCCTCATTTTTCTGTCTCCAGTTTGAAGTGACACTGGAGCCACTGCCTGCTCAGGCTGGCATCGCCGCAGGAGATGACTCATGGGCACCTTTCTTTTATAATGTGTGGGCTTGTTGCAGGTCTTGTGGTCACAGCAACGAGGATTTCTTGTACACGCTTCTTGGTGAGCTCTGTCTTCCTGGAAAACGTATACTGCCCCAGCACTCAGACAGTGTCTGCAGGGCTGCAGGGCTTGACAATGTTTTATCTGTGTCTATTTTTCAATCACAGCCTCTTACTTTAACATGATTTTTCTTTATACGGTCTGTCAGAATCTCTTTCAATGCTTGCAGGATTTATGATTTCTTGAAAAAACAAACCATTCCTGCTTCCCCTTCAGAAGGAGAAGTGATTTCTGACATTTCATTCTGTCTCCACACAGCAAAGTATTGCAGTCCTGGGTAGAAGGCGGGGGTGTGAAATTTAAACATTGAATTAATCTGTTTTCTGTTGTCTTTTTCGTTTACACTTGGCTATTGCTGGTAATGGGTAGCTGTTGTGGGGGTGTTGGGTAGTTTCTTGTCTGCCTGCAGTTCCAGTTCTGGAGCCAGAGTCATACCTGATAGAATGAAGCATCTATTTGAACCTTTCTGTGTTTGTTAGTGGGCTGGCTTTCTGCTCAAAGGGAAATGTCTGCAGGATCTAGTCCTGCTGGCTCTCTACTCTCTGGCTGTGTCCTAAGCAGCACAGCCCATGGGCAAGCACGCTGAAGGTCTGTGTGGAAGCCTGCAGATGAGGAAAGCACTCCAGTACAGAGTGATAGGGCTCCTTTGAGTTGCAATTTTACACGTATTCCAGTTCCTCATGTGGGGCCTTCAGTGACCTTGAGGCTGAGCCTTCAAACCTGTCGTGAGTGGCAGTCTTCCGTTACTGCACTTTGAGTCTTCACTGCTAGTGAGCTCCAGCTGAGGTTCTCTGGGAGGTATCCTGGAAAATTCTTTCATCAGAAACTTGTGGTTTTCTAACCTGAGTCTGTATTTGCACCTGAGATTTCCAGGGATGTATCTAAAACTTGAAATAAACATTGCAGATCTTTAGCTAAGAGGCTTTAGCAAGAGGCTTTGGGCCCAAATGCTGAGGAGTGCAGAGCTCTGTAAGACAAACCTATGAGAATAATCCAACTTGCTTTAAGTGTCCCTGTCACTAAAGCTCTTGCTCCCAATCTCTTTTCATAGGTGAGGATCGCATTGATGTCCTGTCAGAAATCTGGGATCACTATTTTACAGAGACTCTTCCTACACTCCAGGCAATATTCTACCCAGTCCAGGTAATCTTAATTACAATTAAGTCAGGTGAAGCAATGTAACTGCAATGCCTGCTAATGGCAAGTGCAAACTTCTCTGCCGGCAACGCTGTTTGGCCAGTGGCTAAATACATGTCAAAGCCTTTAAACTAAAGCTGGGAGGAAGTAGAGTTTATCCAGGTATCCAGTAAGAAGGACTGCTAAAATCTACTGGGCAAGCACGGATTTTGCGCTGAATTTATTCCAAATTTTCTACTCTCCATGCTTAGCTAAACTTGCACACCCAAACTGTTGGGCTATGCCTTAGCTAGACTGAAGCTCTGGGGCTATTTATATTTATAGTTCCTTCTTTTTTAAGTAGCTGGGACTGTCAGTGCAGATGACAACACTGACAACTTGTCTTAGAGGTTTAAATCTGAAGACTAGATCAAGAGAAAATGTGTTTAACTCACCACAATAGCTTTTGAAGGGCTTATGTGCCATTTGTGCTTTTGGGAAATCCTCAGCTGGGTTTTTTAAAGCCTCAATAAGGGGGTGTGTAAGTCTCTAGGTAGAGGATGAATGAACACTTTATTTAAAACGTTTTTACGCTGGGTATTTTGGAAGCTAAGTATCCCTTCAGCAGTGTTGAGCTGTATAATTTTTTAATGCAGTTTTAGTCAGGGTTTCCATATGAGCAGTCTAGTTACCTCCCCAGCCTATTTTAAACTTTTCTGCCATCAGAGGAAAAGAAAAATGTACCTCATGTGGAGAATGACGTTCTGGGAAATGCTAGCCTCCTCCCCTTGACTTTAGCCTCTTCTGGAAGATGTTATTTCCAGAGCCTTTTAAAATTATTTTTCCCTTGTATTGTTTGAAAGGCAGCAGGTAAAGCTCAAAGTTTGCCCTTTTCCTTTAATCCTATTAAAGCTGGCATTTCCTAAAAGAGAAAGGACTTCTGCAAAGACAGACACTAACCTTTCTACTGTGTTTATTTTTGCTCTTTCCTTGCTGCAGATGCTTGAAGGTAGGTGTTTGACAGGTAAAACTGTGCAACTATAATACCTTCCCTTTCTCTCCTTTTGCCACTAACTCTCAGTGAGGGAGTGACCTATTTAAGCAGGGGTTTGTCCACACTGCAGCTGCCTGTGTACTGTGGAAGCAGCTGAGCTGTGTCTTGTATCCACTGATGCTACTAATTCTGCCACTTTGCAGAAAAATCTACTGCCCTGCTCTTAAATGTCTCTGATGAGAAATGGCAGAGAAGTTACAGCACTGGGGTTACAGCTTTTGGAAGTTACTTGGTTATAGTGGTGAAAGTGTGACTATGGAATGTTGAGATTCTTTGAAAGCATTTCTTTTTGCTGTATTTGTCTTGTCACAATATCTGAGTCATTCAAAATATGTCATCAAACCTGTAAATTTGGGAAGTATTGCTGCTTTCTGGCTCTTCTGTGATCCCAGCAACTGCCCATTCAGAATGAAATTAAGTCAGCCACATGTGTGAGTGTATGTTACCAAAGGCAGTAACTCACACTGACTTCCTATCTCAGCTAAGTCTAACCCCAAGGCTCTTAGCTGTTGCAGAAATATGACCTTTAAGCAGCCAAGTTGGTTAAATTGCTGTACAGAGGGAAACTATGTAAACAGGTCACTGGCTTTCGTATAGTTGCAGCTGTTGATGTGACTATTGGTGTGGAAAAAAGAATAGCAAATCTTGTTTTGCTTGGCACAGAAACATGTTTGCATTTTGAAATGGGGTATGAAGTTAATGGGACTAAACTGCATGATATAAATAAAAAGTTTGCAGCTGCTGAAATATAGTTCCAAGATAGATACTGGACTTTCCTACAAAGTGATGGTTTTAAACAGCAAACTGCTTTTATTATGGCCAAGCTTCCCTCCAGACTATTGTTTTTAATTCATATTTGCATATTGATAGTGCTGTTAATTATGACACGCAACCTGTTATGAATTAATGATTAACTGTTGTTAATTCCTTCCAGCTAAATATTGGCTATGTTGAGTGTGTTATGGAGATCATAAAATGATTCCCAAGCAGACCATGGAGCAGAGATCAACATACTGAGAAGAGCAAGGCAAACTTTTCAGGCTGCAAAGTGCTGGGCAGAGCTGGGAGGAAAATTTCTGCTTTTTAGTTGCAGTGGGGCAAGAGAGAGTCGTGCAGACATTAAACGTAGCAGAGGGAAAGGTGTTAACACCAGAATGCCGAATGGAGTTTGATTGTATTTAAATATGCTGGGAAATAGTATATCATGTGTTAAGCCTGCTCACTTGTGTTGTTGATGTAAAATAGTATCTGGGAGGACATGGAATGCCTTGCAGAGGATATTAAAGCTGTTGCTTTTTAAAGTGATGTTTGGTTCAAGCAGTCTTGCTGACTTTGCTCCAGCCTAAATCCTAAAATCTGTAATGGACTAACTTGTAGATTTTTGTCATATCTGCAAGGTCTAAAGTGCAGATGTTGAGCAAAAGGAGGGTACAATATAGATCAGAGGTAGGTTTAGTTAAGAAATATTCTGTAACAACTTCGTTCCCTGCCAAACCTTCTCTGGTTTCTCAGCTCCAAGTGCCAGAAGCACAAGCTACTTTTGTGAACAAATTGGATGATGAGTGGATTTTATGAATACCTACACAATCAGTTGGTGAACTACAGGCCCATTTCTGACTTCACTCTAAACCTAGTGGTGCCACAGATGAGGTGATGCCCATTTCAGAATTTGTGTGAGACTGAGAGGGAATGAGTACCATGAATCCTCAGCATGAATGACCAGGGGGTGTTTTGCCACAGCAGCAATGGGCAGAACAGACCCTCCTGTCTGTGTGCATGTGTGTTGGTGGGGTGCTCACACATCCCTTTTATCAACTCTTGGATTTTGCCTCCTTTCTTTTTTTAGGGTCAGGAGCTGACTATCCGTCAGATTGCTCTTCTTGGCTTCAGAGACTTGGTCTTGCTAAAAGTAAAGTTGAAAGAAATTCTTCCCCTGGTCCAGACAAAGCTTCCAGCTTCCATTGTCCAGATGCTGTTAATTCTGCAGGTGGGGAGCCTTGAGCTATCTTGATGTCACTGAACTAATACAAACACTGGAAGAAAAGTGGGAAGGGTAGAAGGTGTGATGAAGGGGATGTGATGTGTGTTTATTGGGGCATGGTCAGTATTAAAATGAGAGCTGAATTTGGATACCCTGAGCTTTCCTGGGAACAGGTTAAGATGTTGCCTTGAAAGAGCTGGGTGTTGGTATTTTTATTGGTACCTCTCCTCCCCATCTAGGAACAGCTCAGGACTCTTTATTTCAGATGAACTTTCATCTTCTAGCTTCTCTGAATGCTCTTTTTGCCCCAGTTCTCCTGATTTCTCAGCTTTGCAAGGACAGGGCAAGTCTTCGTCACAGCAGATGGTGGAATTTGAATAAATTGTGGCTTCTGGCTGCTCCACACCAGCTCCTTGGCTGGCTGGGATGCTGAGTAGTGCCCTTGAGAGGAGAAATATCTTTTAGCAGCAGGAAAAATGAGAGACCATCTTGCAAAGGCCACTTCCAAGAGATCTAGAGCATCTGTGCCAAATATCCTCTTTATCCAGATCTCAACAGAATACTTTCCAAGCATGCCAAATACCGCTAAGTACATAGAGCTGGTTATGTTGGTTTTTTTTTTTTTCATATTGTCCAGCCTGACAGTCCTGCAAAATGCTATATTACATGTTTGGGTTGATAGACTGATAGAATGGTTTGGGTTGAAAGGGATTCTAAAGATCATCTTGTTCCAACCTCCCTGCCATGGGCAGGGACATCTTCCACTAGACCAGGTTGCTCAGAACCCTGTCCAGCCTTCCTCTGAACCACTTGCAGGACCTTCCATTTGACCTTGTTGATTATCATGAGGTTTGCACAGGCCCGGTTCTCAAGCTTTTCAAAATCCCTCTGGGTTCCACCCCTTCCCTCCAGTGTGCCAACCACACCACACAGCCTGGGGGCTTTTATTTCTTCTCCAATATATTGAGTGTCTGAGAAGGAAACTTTCTGAAGCACAACCGAAATTGCAAAGTGACTAAGCTGGTAGTTCTGTATGAGTTCTCACTGTTCTGGTGTTCCAGTGACCCGGACTGGAACAACAGGTGATACTCAAGTGCTACCTCAATTTCCCTGAAATATTTTTTTTAATACAAGAACCTTGAGAGCAAAGAGGATCTCAAAGCAACACATTGGAGGAAAAAAGCTTACTGTGGCTTTGCAGGAAGTTAAGTCTGAACGGTTTCTGAAATTACTGTTAAATTGGTTGCTGTTATCTCCCATCTTCACAGCTGTAAACTGAACAACAGAGGGTGCTTTGCCTGGAGTCCTGCCTAGGAAAAGAGCAGTGCTTTACCCAAGGCTTGTTAAGGCTTTTCTACAAAGAGATGTTTTCTGGTAGAACTGCTATGGTATAATTACATGGCTGTAGTACACTGCATGTCCTCAGTGTGAGCACACCTTGTACCTTCCTGTCACTTGCTGAGAAAAAAGAACTGTCTGTTCAATGTCCACAGGGTGTGACTGTGACTTGCACAAGGAGATCGACCGGAAAGGCACCCAGATCTCCATCAGCTCCAAAAGCTTTACTGATACAGCTAGGATATTCCAGTACAGAGAGAATTGACAGACCCCAGGCTTTACTCAAAAACCTTTTAAGAGTAATGTTGACATTTTGTGTTTGATTTTCAGAGTGTCCATGAGCCTACTGGCCCTACTGAGGGCTACCTACAGCTGGAAGAACTGGTCAAGCAGGTGGTATCACCATTCCTAGGTTTGTGTGAGGATCACAGCTCCTCTGGGAGCACCTGCTTGCTTGGTAAGACATGCACATTGTACTTAAGCTATTATTGGGGTACACAGGCTGGGTAATGGAAGCATTGATGCTGGAAAAGGAAACAGTGCATGACTCCATGAGAGACAGAAAACAAAGGCTAAAACACCCTTGAGAAGGTCCTGGTTATTGTTTCTGAATGTAGATTTTTGTGACAGGCTTTTTCTTTTCCATGACCTAGTGAACTGTTAGTGCCCCATCACTGCACACCCCCCTGCCCGCCCCCCCGGACATGGACTGGATTCTAAAACCCCTTGGTCCATGCTGTACTGCTTCTGCTGCAGTGAGAGACTGTACCTGGTCCTTTGCTGCCTGCTCTCTGTCCCTGCTTGCTAGCCTGCTTCAGCTGCTGCATCAACCAGCCTTTGCAAACAGCAGAACTGTTGCATATTAATTCCGAGGGATGACAGGGATTTTGCATGAAGTCTTCCTTCCATCTGAGGATTCTGTTAAAAAACCCCAAAATTCTGTGTTTAAAGTATGGGTAAACATGTCTGGGTGAGAGAATGGGCACCTCACTTAGGGAAGCGCATGCTTATTCTAGGAAACTTCTTTCCACATGATCCAGGAGCTCTACTTACACATGTGGCCAGCCAGAAAAGATTGGCTAGCTAATGGGCATAGTGTTACAGATTTGATAGTCAAGAAGACTTAAATAGAACAAGTGAAGAAAATTCCAATTTCCCTGCTTTTATAAGCTTTAGCCTTCGCTTCGATGCAAAATTGTAGCAAGCTGGAAACCCACAACTGGCCTTGTACTACACTTTAGCAGCATATGGGAAGAGATGGTCCTGTGGTAGAAGAACTTATGAGGACTCAGACAATCTGTGCCTGTAATAAACTCATAGCATTGCTTGAGGAAAACTGTGGCTCAGGATTTTTGTTCTTGTGGTTGCTGGACAATCAGATCTCTTCTGTGCAAGTGAGCATGGTTGTAGAGTTCGGCGTGGATTTGCAGATCTGATCCTGAGGCTCAGTCTAGGCCAAAATGCCCTGTAAAAATTGGACCTTGACAAATTTGATTGCTTTGCTGTTTATGGACATCTGCATGCTGCTGGGATAGTTTGAAAGGTAGCTGCCTTACCTGTACTGAAGTTTCTAGCCATCCTGTATTTCTGCCAGCTGAACGAGGCATTTGTGCCATTTAAAAAAAGAGAAAACCTACACAAACTGGCCTTGTAAAGTTTATAGGCCTTAAAATAATTTGATTTACTTTGATTTTAGCTGTCATTTATTTGTGTATATTCCCAAGGTGGCCTTTTGCCCCTGCTCCACCCTGTGCTGAGCATGAGGAAAGAAGGAATTTGTGTTTGCAGTACAAGACATGGACTGCAATACAGCACCTTCCTGCAAATAATCTTGGTATTTTCAAAGTGCTGCTGTGGAGGTGGCTTCTTTTCCTTAACTTTCACATGTAATCAGACTTCTTTCTCTTCCTCTCTCCCTCTTTCAGTCACCTTTTTGCTTTCTCAGAACCAGTGTCTTCTCTCACTGGGCAGCCTGTAATGATGATGGAGGTTCCCTGTAGTAGCTTTTGGGAAGTATGCTATTGGGCTTTGGGTGTGCTTGCATTTTCCACAGCTGCTCTGGAGGCCAAAATGCCCTCTGGACAGGAGTCCTCAGGCTAAATGAGTGCTGAGAAATGTGACTTAAGGTGTGTCCTTCCAGCTCTGAGTACACATAGGGCTTCAGCCTGCAAGGCTGCTGTACCCTAAGTTGATTTAAAGTGAGAGAGGTGTGAAAGGGGACAGAGCTGCTCACAGAGGGGAACTGTGGATGGCAGCATTCCCACCTGCTCTCTTTTAGCACCCTTCTTGCTTTGCCTGTGTAAATTAGCCCTAACCTGCATGGTAAGGATGGAGTGTTCCAAAGGGATCCAGCTGACTAAGAAACAGGGTTTATACTGGGGATAGGAGAGAAGATAAAACATCCACACATCACTGCTGGTCTGAGGTTGCTTGCAAAAAATCCCAGAAAAACTCCTCCCAGTTTATATCCCTGGTCATAAGGCACCAAAATAGGAATAAAGTTTGTAGTTAAGTGATGTAAGACAACTCCCTTAAGAAACTGTCTTTTGTGGCCAAGAAAGTAAAAGGGAAAAGTAAAGCATTAAATTCATATTCAGAGTTTAGCCTAATTTCACGCAGTTTATTTTCTCAAGAGTCAGATCCCAATGCCCTTTAATACTACACCTTGCTGTGGCTTGAGCTGCAGACGAAACCTAAAGAGTATATTTGCTGTAACCAGCCTCAAAAATGATTTTTGCATGCTCTTAAGCACAAAATGAACCATTTTGAATTGAGGTATTACTAGCAGTAGCAGGGTGAAGTGTTGGCTGCTCACCTCCCTGCAACAATATAGAGTTTGTTTTCTGCTTTTCTTCCTGCTACAAACTTCCAAAAGTCTTGTAACCTTCAGTGATGAGTGCTTTGCTTTGCATTTTGTTACTCTTGTGCTCTTCAGTCTTGACTGGAAGCCTTTTGTATGGTTGAAAGGCTTCTGACTTTATGAAATGGGAGTTGTTGCAAAGTGGATGAAATGTTCTTTTTCTGGCATGATCTTTAAAAAATACAGAGGGATAATGCCAGTAGAATGGCCTTTTTCTAGGCAGACAGAGAGACGGTGCAATATAAGCATCAGGAATTTCACATTGGCAATGGCTAATGGCACTTCCTGAGAGAAGTTTTTCAGAGAAACGGATGGCAATTCAAGTCCCCACTGAATGTTTTTTTGGAGACTTGTGCCATTTTAGTGTCACTCATTTTAGTGAACCTACATGTGAGTACCTACTTGGTCTTCACCTCTGGATAAAAGAGAAGACCCCCAGGATGCTAAAAAGAGTCCCTTGGCTGCACTTGTGACTTTCTGGCTCACTTCCACTTGTGACTTTCTGGCTCACTTCTCTGGCAGGCAGCAGCACCATTGCCTTACAGCAGGATGAGAGGTCTCTCCTCTCTGCGGGAGAAGCACATGTCCTTTCCCAACCTCCAACAGTATGAACTAGTGAGGTCCTGACTGTTTTCCAGTGGTAATGATGTGGGACACTCTGCAGCTGCACACCGAATTCTCTCTGTTCCCCAAGGCCAGCCTAGCAGTCTGGACAATGGTTTGTTTGTGTGCTGTTGACCGTTGCTGCTTCATTTTTCTCTTCCAGAGAGACGGTACTCCAGATCCCGTCCTAAGGCGCTGACGCCCCTAACAGAGCAGGAGGGCGAGGCTTACCTGGAGAAGTGTGGGAGCATCCGCCGCCACACTGTTGCCAACGCTCACTCGGATATCCAGCTCCTGGCCATGGCCTCCATGATGCACACGGGAATGGTCATTGAGGAGTCGGACAGTTCTGACAAATGCCTCCTGCTGCAGCCCAGCTGTTTTGGCCACAGGCAGTGTTCCAGCGAGCCCAGCATTGCTGATGGCCCAGAGGCAGTTGTGGCAGCAGCCAGCAGGCAGGACCCTGCCAAGCTGAACTGCACCTCTGTCAGCTAGGAGGAGTCTGGCTGACGAGTGAACTCTGTGCACTAAGCTGGACAAAGTGGTGTGTCATCCCTGCTGGGGAAAAAAGAGAGAAATAGGAATTTTGCTCATGTCATTGAAATGGCCTCGAGGGTTCTTATGGCTGAGAATGCTCTCTAGATACGTTCTTTTACTAGTCTGGGATCACTGCTGATGGAGGTACCCGGCTGTTCCCAAATGACCACTGAGGACTGCAAAGGTTTTGCTGTTGAACAGCACAGTCTGCCTTCTGTAAGCTTTCTCCCTCTACTGGTATAAACCTTTTGGCATCAGGTTTCCTTCTTTTTCTTTGGTATGATACAAAGAGAATTCTTTCTGCTTTTCTCCATCTTTCCCAATTGTGCTGCTTCTTTGCTCTTTGTCCTGCAGTGGAGGCCTTTGTGCTCGATGTTATCTTTGCTTTTGGTGCTAGCATGGTGAATGCTGAGCACTGTGTTTCTCTTTTAAAGTTGAACTCAGGGATGAAACCATTTGCATCCTGCAGAAAGATCTGCTGAGGTGGCTTGTGAGAGAAGGAGATCCCTCACTTTGCCTTGTATGGGCATGGATGAAAAGTCCAAATCAGAATAAATCAGACTTACTGTTTTTCCAGACCGAGTATATGTGGAGTCTGAGCTGAGTACTTCATATGTACTTTATTTGGTTCCAGTCATATCGTGGGGGTTCTGGTATACACTGGGTGCAGAGGATGGCTGGGGTGTGTAAATTGGGTGCAAAGTATAATACTGAGCATCCTGGCATCTGGCATCAATTTGCTCTCAAAATTTCAGCGGTGACAGGGCTATGATGAAAGAGAAAACCAAATAGATTCCTTTGGGAAGGAAGTGCTGCACTTGTGTGAGAGATGTAAAGGTGCTTCTCAGCACTGGGCCATTGTGACTCCAGACCAGGAGGTGATGATCAGGATTTTGTCCTGGGCCTACCCTGATACTTTTAGAACTTGCAGATTTCATGAGACCGATGATAGTCAGCAGGCTGTGGAAAGGAGTCCTGTCTCAGTGTATTCATGAAGTGCTCCTGACCTCCAGTGGTATCTGACTCAGTGCAATATTGCTTTTAAGATAAAGTGAGGGCTCTTTGGAGTCTTTATTTTGTTTTTATTGTGAAGATTAGGAGTGGGTCCAGTTTGCAAGTGTCTGTGTCAGGCACTGCAGTCTGCAGTGTCTGCTTTTGTAGCATCACTTAGTACTCCAATGCTGCTTCTGTGAGAACAGATCCAGTCTCTTTGAGCTGTCCCCTGGGATACTCTGCTGATGTCTTGCTAAGCAGATTTGCAAGTGTAATTATAGGCTTAGAGGTGAACTGAAATGCTGCCTTAAATGTCAAATCCCATTGAAAATATGGACACAACACAACTACCACATGAATGTACTCCTAGTGGTACTGACTGTAAATAAATGTGTCTTAACAAGGAAACAGAAGGTTAGGATGAGCCTTCAGGATGTTTTTTCACAAGCTATGACATTAACTGCAGAATTTGCCCTGCTTCTGTTGGGCATTAAACATCTTCTGCTCCACTGCCTGCACTGAAAGTACAGCTCTGACCTGCCAGGATTTGGCATTAGTAGCACGTGCAGCAAGAGGAAAGCAGATTATTATTTGGCAACAAAGCAAGAGAAATACCAGCTATGAGCACAAGCCACCCTGCCTTGATAAATGAGGGTGTCGCTTTGTCTGCTGTGGTTTGTAATATTGAAAGAGGTACTTGGAAGAGCCTCCTTTTCCCTACCATCACCTGGGCTCTTGGCCTTGGGGAAAGGCTGAGTGTTTGGATCACCAGCTGTGCTTTCCACGTCAAGGAACAGAGATCCAGGTGTGCTGGCTGCCTCCTCCTCCTCAGAGCATCCCCAGTCCTGTGGAGGCCAGGAAGATGTGCCTTTAAGCAGCATTCCCTTCAGATAGGTTATAGGATAAATTGCTCTCCTGTTCGTAATTGGACTGACCAGGCCAACTTACCGTCATCTGCCCTGGGGAAGCCATGGATTGTGGTGGAGCTTCAGAATCTCTGTGGTGGCAGCCAAGCCTAGCAGGCCCTGCTGGTCTAACCTTGGCACAGTCCCTCCAACGTGGGGCAGATGATGGTGTCCTGCTCACAGTTGATTTCTTTGGCCCCTTGCTGTGATTTAAGGCCTTCTCTCGTTCACACTGAGTGTGTGGGGAGGTGGTCGCCCTGCAGCATTTCAGTTCACTCTTATGAATGCTTTTCTTTTTGTTTCTCCTGTAACTCATTTGCCTTCTGTAAATACCCAAACCATTTCGATTAGAGAGCAGCACACTCTTTCATGGTGAAAACTAGAATGATTTATTTATTTCCTGACATATTCTTGGATCATCTCTAGGGCTAATAGGAGTTAGTCCTGATTTTAACTTGAATTTCTTTTGTTTTACACATATGTATGATTTCAATTGTTTTGGTTTTGTATCTGTTACTTTGCAAAAATTTGCACCAAGCCCTCTGAATCATGCACTTCCTCCATTGTTTTGTTTTTACAGAGAATTAAAGCTGGTGGCTTTACTTTGTAAACTGAAGTAAACACAACTTGCTCTGTTAACCACACTGAGTATATGGTCATGACCATAACATTTACAGCCACGTGAGATTGCACAAGCCTCTGCAAGTGGGTTTCTTTTACAGACTGGGTGAACCTGAAGGTGGCTGAAAGCTGTGCCATGGTGGCAATGTGAGCCAGGCCTGGAAGGGCCCTGGGAGCCGCTCTGAGGGGCAGTGCTGAGTGGCTGCTCTCTGCTGAGGAAGCTTTCAGTCTCCTGGAAGCAAAGACTCTGTCCCCATGCCAGAGCTGCAGCATGAGAAACGCTTGCATTTTGGATACAGAGGTTGCACCGTGTTGCTCACCATGTCACGCAGCTGTGACAGGGCCACAAGGCAGGTCTTTTCTATCCTCATGATCACCAACTTGAGAAAACCTCCTGGAGGAGCTGTCAGAATGGGAAGGAATTTCTCTCACCACTTCTTAAAGTCTGTTACCTTCTGCTTCAATAATGACCTAGACTGAGTCCCTTCTCATCACACCAAATCTGTTGTCTCTTTTTACTCTGTCTCCTTCTTAAGATAAGTGATTTATTCTCTGTCCATGTAATTCTGTCATAAACTTACTGAGGGGGCCTCAGCAGAAAGCTGTTCTTAGTACTACTGGCCTTTTTCCTGATACTCCCCATAGCCAAGGACATGTTTTTATTGCCAGAAAGCAGAGCTGCTTCTGTCCCTAGCCAGGTGGGCAGCAACTTGGTTTATGTTTTTTTTTCAAGAAGACTTGCAGCAGATCTTGCTGCTGGCACTGATGGCAGTAGGATGAACACTTCAGGGTTTGGATTGCCCTTTCTTTGTAGGTCCAAATGGCAGTGGGTTCACGTGGAAGGAATGGCCTTTTGGCACTTGCCACTGTGTCAGCAGATGGAAAATGTTTGGCTCTTACAAGCAGCCTGTGTGTCCCAGAGAGGAGAAACTGCAGGTCTAGTGAGAGACAAATGGTGGTGTTTATAGTGTACTTACTTACGTGAACTTCTTAATTTTGCTGTAGACTCAGAGTAGCAAACTTCCCTGACTGGATTCCCTGTTCTTCCCAACCTGGCTCCTTCCCCATGCCAGCAGCAGGACTCCTGGGCCTGGCAGAGTTCACCCTCCTCACCCTGAAGGAAAGGTGTGCCTTAGACAAAGCCACTGAAGGGTGTCTAAGCTCCTGAAAGAGGCCAGGCTGGTGGTGTTCCCTGGCTGCCCCTTCCCTAATTGGGACAGGCCTGCACAGAGCCAGCACCGCTTCCCACTCAGGAAAGCAACTGAGAAAGTGAGACCCACCCTGCATAGATTTGCAGTAGTGCCTGGGGAGTTTCCCAGGGGTACATGAGCTGGAAATTCAGCCCACAGTCAACATTATCTGTAGGAAAGTCACTGCAAATTTTCCTGTTAGTTACAAGTTTGAAGAGCTGAGTATTTGGTGTTTCCCTGAGCAAAGAGGAGGTAATTAGTCATCATATTTCAAATATGGAAGGTGGATCTGGCAGGACAACAATAGGTTAAATGGGATATTCTTGCTTGTCCACACATTTGGAGAGTGCTTCCTCTTCCCCTTGCTATCCCAACAGCTCCAGGTAAGGGAACCAACCACTCAGCTACATAAACAAAAGTTTTAAAACAGAGGTAGCAGCTTTTAAAGCAACTTAGCAGCAAAGGTACACCTTGTTATCATCAATATAGTACTCAAAATTGCATGCTGTGAGATAGCTGCCACTTGCCACCTGGGAATTATTTTCACCTGGGAGAGCAAGTGCTGTATAATTGCTGTGCCAGTTTACATCTCACCTGTGTGTAAGTTCATCCTTTGCAGGGGGCTAATCCTGTCCCAGGCGCTTTTCCAGGTGTTGTGGAAGCTGTCCTAAGTACACAAGGAGTGGCAGCTCAGATATTTGAGTAGTTTGGATGCATTTTTCCAAACCAAATGATGAAAAGAAGTAACACCTCCGGTGCATAAGTAAGTGAACTGAAAATTGTCATTATTTATCAATAGTTGCTTGCTGTGCATGGCAAACACACTCTTGGGGCCACAAATATAGGTTTGTGTTTAGGAAACTCACCTGTATGGGAGAGAGCAGTGAAGAAGAGATATGTGTAGGTACAGGAAATAGCAGACTCAATTAATCTTCACCTGAATAATTTGTGTAACAGAAGTTAAAGACTTTATTATAGTTTGATCACCAGACTTTGCAATGAGCAAGAGGAAAGTAAACTCCTTAAACAAAAAGACAATGGCCTGAAGGGTCCCACCTACCCTAAACTCTTGCCATAGTACAGAGCAGATTTGCAGTAGCTGTGCATTGCAAGAGTATTCAGGGAGTTGCTGTTTGAAGTGTCTCTCATTTGGCTTCAAAGCTAATTCCCACTTATGCCAAGAGCTAGTTCATAATTCTCGAGGCACAATTATTATAGACTGTGCAGTATCAATCTCTGTTACATTGGAAAATAGATTGGAGCCAGAGAATCATTCTTTCTGACCTTGAAATTTATGAACATGGCTGCATTGGCTCACACACAGGAGTTTTCTGTGGTTGCTAAAATAATTTGAGTTTTTTTCCTTTTTTTTTTTTTTTAAAAACCTGAAGGAGTGAGTTCTGTCAGAATTGCTTGGGCTTCTCAAAGAGCAGACAGACCAGTTTACAAGACGCTCAGTGTTCAAGTCAGGACTGCAACAAGGACTACCTAGAAAGTGACAGAATTTATTTATATTAAATGTCAGTAAGAAACCACAGACTCTGTGCCAAAAATCACCTACCCTGCAAGCCTCTGAGACTGATTTACACCCATCACTGGCTAGCCAGCCCACTTTTCCACTGGGGGTTTTTAATCCCTTTCACACTAAACACTTATTGACTAACATATCAATGGCTCTTGGAGTAGAAACTTGTTCACCCTTGTCTCCTGTATATCTGTCTCATGGCTTCACTCTGACAAGTGCTAAACCTGTCTTTCTTCAGGCATGTCTCAGGCCAGTGGGTTGTGTGTTTGCTATGTGGTTGGATGTAAGAGACGAGAGGGTGGGAGAGGCTGTTCCGGAGGAGGGAACTGACAGTATGTGTGAAAAGTCCCTCTTAAGTGTACATGCACTACGTTTACAAAAAACACCCTGCTCTATTAATTTTCTTTTGGTGGGAATGGGAGAGGAGTTCTGATGTGCATTTTGGGACTTTGAATCTCAGAGATTCGGAACCACTGTCCATTACAAGTTTAAATGAGTGCAGCGGATTTCTTGTGATTTCCCCCCATCCTGTTGTTTTTTCAGAGGACAGTGGTGGATGGCGATTACATGCTGAGCATCACTGCTTTTGGTAGTGCAGATGGAGCTCCTCCGAGCTCCTCCATTCAGCCTGTCACTGAATGTCTTCAGTCTCTCTTCTGGCTCTTAAATGTTGGACATCTCACTTCCCTGAAAGCCCTGTGGCAGATGGAGACATGCTGCCCATAGTCCTGGTTAAATTCAGTGGCTCATGCTCAACAGCACTGTGTTAAGGAACCTTTCCTGTCTGACCACCCAGCAGCCACTCTGGTGGTCACACTCCCAGGGCTGAGCCAGTAAGGAAACCCTGTCTGACTGTGTGAGTGTGGGGTGTGCAGGGAGCCAAGAGGGGGACCCGTCGGGTCACTGTAGCAGCCTGCTGTGAAGGGAATTCGGTCCCAGCAGTGAAAGTCTGGAGTTGTGTGGGTGTGACTGACAGAGTGGCTCCTGGGTGATCAGATAGGGAAGCTTTCTTAACCAACTTCAGGGGAAAGATACTGCCACGATCTAGCCATTCCCCTTTCAAAGAGTGTCCGGTAGCCGTTGAAAAGTCCTGCTCTTTGAAATCAAAGTAAATGCTGCAGTAAATGAGACCTGAGAGCATTTGCCACGAGCCTCCTCCTAGCTTATTGAAATGTATGAGCTGGTGTGACAAGACACCCACGCTTGTCAGACAAACAAAGAAGCCCATTTTCAAAAGCTTATTTCTTTGGCTTTACCCAATGCTTAATCTAATCCACTGTTTGTCTGCATCAACATAGCTGTCCTCCTTTGCCTGGGGTTTACAGTGTGGAGAGGAAATTGTTCAAGATCTGGAGCTCTCTCATCTTTTATATATATTTTTTTTCCTAAGTAATTGTCGTGGTTAACTGATTGACTCGCAGAGCCAGTGATGCCTTCAGAGGGCAGCAGCAGCCTCTCTTCACCCCTCCTCTGGCTTGCTCTATACGAAATAGTGAGGATCCGTTCAGCAGCAGACACTGCTGTTTGAGGGAGTGAATATTTGCTTTGCACATGTGTTGTTCCTACATTCCTGGTTTGGGGTTGCCCTTATTGGGGGAGCCTCCAGTGGGCTTTTGGGAGTCTTACAGGAAAGCAAATGTATCTCTTACCCTCCAAACCTGCCTTTCCTTGCCCTGGCTGTGTCCCTGAGGGGACAGTGGCACCCCTCACCTCTGTACCTGCTGTGTGCACTGGGGTGCTGTGGGGCCTCTGGCTCAGGTTGTACCGGGTGTTACAGCAGAAGATGTGGGTTTGGGAAGAGAAGGAGAGCAGAACCCATGGGCCAAGCCCTGAAAGTCTTTCTTGCAGCAAAGTCCTGTTCTTGCAGGACCACAGGATTGGAGATGCTGCTCAAAGGAGCTTTGAGGAAGTACAGTTCCATGGGAAGAGGCTTACCCACACTTGCATCCTTTCTCATTTTGGTAAGGACACATGATGGTGTTGGATGCACAGTTCTGGCTCAAAAACCTGGAGACAGTTGGACTGGGGCTATTTTCATTACAGTTTATTTTTCTTATCTTTATATAGAAACATAGTGTATTATACATGATCTATTTATAGTATACATTACATCTGTATATATTTAATACAGTACATCAATATTATACTACATTTAATTATTGATTAATGTTATTGATTAATAACATTAATGATTTTAAACCATGTCTTTTTATGTATTAATATACTTTTTATTTTTGTATTGAGTTTGTTATCTTTATAATTATTTTCTTTATCTGAGACTATTACAACTGGATTGAGAATACACAATAATCAGAAACAGGCAGAGGTTAAAATATGGCTCCTTTGCATTCACACCCTGGTTTCCATTGCTGTCTGAAAGCAGTGTACAAGGAACCAAGGAATCCACTGTGGCTGTTCATTGCCGTCCTGGGTGTTTGGTGGTCTGACCTTCCTTTTCTCAACAGTACTGACTTGCTTTTTGGGATCATTATGTTTCTATAAAGTCTAAATCCCTTCCATTCCCAGAGTATCCAAAAGTACACACTTCTAGGTACAGATCACTGAGATGAATGTAAAATATTCAGTCCCTACATTTTATCTAGAAGGATGAGTACAGGCACATGCCTATATAAATGACTTTTGCATGAAGAAACTCAAGCTCAGGGAGGTGTTTCTAGGAGGTGAATCACACTGGAGGCACTTGCTTAGGCAAGTCTAAACTCCACACTGTGAAGTTTATCAAACCTGGGTGTGATACTGAAACTAGGAACACTTGCATGTGTCACTTTTCCTTGGCAGTACCTCCGCTCCTTAACACTCTGTTAGCAAAGGCCAAGGTCATACGTGGCTCAAACTATTCCTTTATTAAAGGCAGCAACTGAAACAAAGCTAAATCTTGGAGAGAAACAAGTCCATGCATGCAGGAACACCAGAGTGGAAATACAAATGCTAACTCAAGCATACTGCTGTAGGGCTTAACAGGCCCAACTCCTGGACTTCACACCTTCACCTGACACCTGCTGTGCGGGCATGCAGTGAGAAAAGCAGCTGCTGCTGAAGACAGAAGGGAAAACCAGCAAGTTACTAATACTGGTCTGTAGCAGGAGTCAGGACTCGGCACATCAGGTGAGACAAAGGTTTGTGTTGCCTTTTTGTTTTTTGTTGTATTTTTTAAAATTTTTTTCTCCAGTGTGTCAATTATCAGCTGAGTTTCATGGAAATTAGGTTCTGTCTGGGAGAGCTAAGAAACTGAAACCTCACATGTTTGGACAGTTTATCATAGGGCTTTTAGCAAGCTATCACTCCTGCTTCTAAACAGCTGAGAGAATGGAGGAGGGTTTTTTACAAAATTGTCAGTACCCAGCTACTAAAACACTGCTCTGTTTATGCCTTGTTCCCTTCTGCCCCAGGCCAGCACGTGTCAGGTCAAACCTGCTGGTATCTCAGTGAGAAACTCTCAGCTGGAATCTTCAGGACCATGGGTAGACCAGGGCTTTTCCCTGGCTTCCCTTGCAGAGCAGCCAGCTCCAGGAGGCAACAAAGAGCTGCCTGGAACAAAGGAGCAGCATGAAATCACTGAACTTAGGAATACTCAGGGGCAACATGGTCTCAGAGATCAGTCAGAGCACAAATCAAAAGGAAAAGAAGGCTCATTGGTTGAGGCTGGGACTGCAGCTAATAAGGAAATTTTTTTCCTGTTGCACAATCTCCTCCTTGTGCATAGTTTCATGAAATTTCCTATTCCATCGGAGAGGAAATCCCCCAGCCAAAAGGAGCCTTTCAGAGCTGTGAAACGCAAGTGGTTGTTTCAGTGGAGCAAACAGGTTCAAAGAACATGAGCACCTGAAGACAGACAGTGAAGCAGGGCCCTAGCATTTGAGCAGAGAGATTATCTTCATGATGCTGTAGCCCAGTCTTTATCTGCTCTGCATTCAGCATTCAAGAGCAAAGTAAATTATTTTTTACAATTTTTTTTTGAAACAGAGAAAATTGCTGTCTTTTAGAGAGGTTAAGAAGTGGTGGCAACAGTTCCACTTGGGATAAAACATTACTGAGGAGGGACTTGAGATATGACCACTACTATAGAATCTTTCTGCTTCCTTGTAGACAAGAGGAAATGAAAAAAAGAGAGGACAGGAGAAACAAGGACAGCTCTGGTTGAGGGATGGCTTTTTTATTGCTGTTGTGAATCGGAAAGGACTGCAGAACTAACATGAACTTTCCACTCATTCTGAGCCCTGACAAGCTTAAAATAACTTAAGCACATATCTGCCTATGTGCTCAGAGACATGTATATTTATCAAGGTGGTTAGGTTTAATTGTAAAAAACTTAGAACCAGTGAAGGCCACAGCCCCTGACATTTGGTACTTCAAGGTCACTAAGACTGTCAGGTCCTGTAAGGGTGGTGATGGCACCAGGGTCAACCCAGTCCAGTGTGGTCACGCTGCCCCTTGCAGATGGAGTGGACAAAGGCTCAGTTGTGGCAAATGATGAGGGTGAGACTGGTGACTGTGAAGTGTTTCCTTTGGTAATTTTTTGTGCTAGCATAAAAATTTCCTATTTGAGTGATATGAGGTGGGGGTGTTTTGTTTTGTTTTTTCAGATCCAAGATGAGTAACAGGCACAATTCATCAGCCCTCTTACTCATTTCATCCAAACAGGCCTAGATTCTCTCCTCACCATTTTTGGCCATTAACCTCCCCTTGTATTGCCTTGTATTTGGTGCATATGCCAATACCACACTCAAGCCATTTTGGGCCTAATTCAGGATGTTTTGTTGACTTCTGTAAATGCTGTCTTGGAACAGGCTAAATAGTCACAGCTCCTAAATGAGAGACAACTCGGAAGAGCTGAAATCCAGCACTGTGTAGTAAGGATTGGCACAGGGAGTTTCTCTTTCCAGACAGAACAGCTGGAGTGTTGGGAAGGCAGCAAAGCAACTGGCTTGGCACTAGTGAAGGATTTTAGCTAAAACAAGCATATTCTTCTTGTGAAGTCACTGCAATGAACTGGTATTTGTCCAGGAAAATATCCAGTCAGAATCTCCTGGTCCATACCTAGTTTAGCCAGGTTTTTCAGAAATGTACAGGTACATGTACATTTGTATTTACACAGGTGTAAACATGCTCCTGTATTGCTGCTCTCACGCTTCTGCACGTGGGCTTTCCATTCCTGGGGCAGCTGCAAATGCTGGCTTTTCCTTCTTAAAGAAAGGTCATTATTACTCCATGTCATCAAAAGAAGATTTTACTGCACGTAAAATATGGAACACTAAAAATGGATTAACACAACAGATAACCAATGTCTGAGAAGGCCCTCCTATCCATTACTCATGGAAGCTATTAGGACCAATGTGGATGAAAGACAAAGTCATAATTAACTTGATATTAACTGCACATTGCTGCAGTACCACTAACTTTACTCAGAAGAATCTTAAGGTTTTGAATATCCCTTCCTGCAGATGCTATTATGAAAGAGATCCAGGCTGAGATAAATCAGAGATTGCAATAAAGCGTGCAGTTCTCTTACTGACAGAGGAACTCCCTCTGGTTTCTGATCTGAGTATTCTGCAACAAAGCTTCAGCCCATAGTTGCTTTTGTGTGAAATAAAACAAGCAAGCAGATGTGGCCAGAGACATGATAGTGTGCAGCTTTTTTCCATTACATCTTAAATTACAGGATGATCATGAGAAGCCTTAGTTTATTATCTATTACATGAGCTGTATTTTCTAGTAATGAATAAACCTATCAATACTCTATATAAATGCCATAAGGTTTTCATCTTGAAATATATTCTTTGCCTTCTTGGTGCTATATGATACCAGCCACCTCTGACACCCGCGAGACAGAGAAACTACCCCAGCAATCCTATATCTGTTAATCTCTTTGAATAGCCCTCCATATGAATAAAGATGCAACATGCAGTGCACAGTTTAATTAGTTTATTTTTTAAAGTTCTGTCAGAAATACAGCTGTGCATTAATTACAAAATATATTAAACTATCAATCAATACGTCCAAGGGAACAGGAGTACTTTCATTTTGTTCAAATGCAAACCAATACAAACCTTTAACATGGACACAGAGTAATTTGCATCCATCATCAATATATGTGGTCTGCTTCCATCTCTAAATAAGAATAGAAAGGTCATCCCAATTCCATTTCATTAGCAAGTTTAGTCCCTTGACAGCAAACGTGACCAGACATATCACGAGACTGCTTAAAAAACAACTCTATACATCTCACATTATCTGAGCTCTCACATACACATTACATACCAACCTTTTTAGCAAAATAATTTTCCCTGCCCTGCAGGGGAAGACATTCAGAGGCAAAGAGATAACACGTTCATAATATATTATAATTGGAAAATTTGTGCCATAGCAGCTTTGCATATACACATACTAAGAGTCAGTGACTTAAAACATGTTAAAGACAATAGAAATTTGGAAGATAAGCTAAGCCACTTTTTAAACCCCCTTGAGATCTAGTAATGCTGCAAAGCATTGAGTTACAGAACTAAACCCCACTGCTGAACAAGTTACACAGGACATGGGTTAAATCCCCATATTTCTTTGTATTTATTTTAGTGACTCCTCTCAATGCTGCAGACCTTTCTCCTTCCATTTAAGTAGTTCTAGCAATTATACCTCAATCCACCATGGTAAAACAAGTTCCAAAAGAAGAGATTTCAAGAAAGGGGAAGAGGAAAATGGAACAAGTACATGAATAAATACTTTGTTAACATTTATAATCTTTTAATAACAGCAAGATTTAACTGCTACTTAGCAAATTAGCTCTGACAGTCTCTCATGTAATAACTCTGACATGACAGTAATTTGACATCACTCAGAGTTCTAGTTGGCAATATAAAAATACAAAACCAGTAGAATAGCAGCAGTGAATAAAGCATCCATATTATTATGGCCAATACAGTATTATACATGCAGTAGCCTATTCCCTATTGGCTTGTGCTATTGTACAATTTTAACCTGAATAATTTAAAACCTGCCACCAAAGGGAGTTTCCTCCTCAGAGGCAGAAGTACATCAGATCTAGCAGATAAGGCTCAAAGCAAAAATTCCATTCAGAATGCAAATCTTCAAAAGCAAAGAAAGTGTTAATGCATTTAGTGGGTCTTGGGTATAAATGATTTGAACAGAAAATAAGGACTTTTTCTTATTGCTCAGGTTGAGAAAGGACCTAGCGCAGGATGAAGCTCTCAAATTACAAGTGCTTCTTCTGACTGCCTCCCCCTTCCGCCCCCCAAAAAGAAAGAAGGGGAACAAGAGAGAATGGCAGTTTTTGAGCATCCTGAAAAAAACATGGATAGGTAACACAGTCTAAAAATGGAGAACTTGTGTACAGTGCCTTCTGTGTAGAGTGGCTCTGTGTACTGCCATGGACATCCACAGCTCTTGGTTCAGAATGGCTTAACTACTGAGTGCTCCAACTGAAGACACTCCAGAACAATACACCTGATAGGACAACACTATTCATTATTAAATCTACTTTGGTTTTAAAGCAGAGATCTTTCCCTGTTTTGAGTAATATTTGCTCACCTGTCCCCTAATGACAGAGAATACACTAAAGTCACCAACAACTAACTGCACTTACCATTAGCCAGGAAGTTCATGTTTCAGTAGTGACAATACTCCACTGAACACAATCCCTCTTCATCTAATAGGTTCTACTTGCAGAAGAGATTTTACTCATCTGGATATGATGAACAAAGTGGTAGGTTGGGTCCTGGAACTCCTACCTCTCATGCAGGCAGGCAGAGTATCCTCCCCAACCACTGAAGTATAATAGTCTTTCTTTAGTCTTGTATAGATGAAGTAATGTGCCCTTTCCCCACTGGTATTGCTTTGATGAGGCCAAACAGTTGGAACACACTTCAGTATCTCTTAAGCTGCAGTGTCTCCAGCCTTTAGCTTGGATAAATAACACACATAAGCTCATGCATCCTTTAGTTCTTTCTTCAGTATTGGAACATGTACTTAGGTTATGGAGTGAACAAAACTTTTTTCTTGTCTCCTTTTAAAGACAAGACTCAGAATTTTATCAGCACCATCATAAGTTAAAATTTTTAGCACCAGTGAGCTTGAACTATTCAACTTTGACTGGTCAAAACTAACATTTACATGGCATACAGTCAGCACAGAAAACAGTAATATACACAGCACGAGGAACCTCATGAATCCTTGACACAGTGAATCCAGTGTTTGATAAATGAGTAACTACAGAAGCCAGATTTCTTCCTAGAAGCAAACAGGATTACAATTTTTCCTCACTGCTGAATTAATAGGCTTTCCTTACCGTCCAAATTGCTGAGTTGGCCCAGCTCCTATTGTCCAAAGGGACAGGAAATACCCACAGCGGTTGGATGCTGATATGGTCAGCTGCCCACGGAGAACTCACTGGGGATGACCTGGATCATATGTCACCCCCAAATCCAAGAGATCACTTGAACAGATGCAGGTCACAAGTTCAGCTTTGGTACAAATTTGGGGTTCAGCAACAGTAAAATAAATGCTGTATCACCCTCTCTGGTTGGCACATCCCTTGGGTCCTGTGTCCACTCACAACCTGAAACATGTCCAGCACTAGGAGATCCCACCAGCACAAAGGGATTTCATTCAAATGCTAAACTTTTATAGCTCTTGGTGATTGTGGTAGACATTCTGGGCCTAGAGCACACACTTACAGAAAGATTTATCAAAACAAAGAGAATTAGGGAGGCACTTTCAGACCACATTACTTCAGTGAACTCGGCTCATAGTCATTTAGCCTTCTCCACAACACTACCTCATGTCTTTTGGAAATGCCAGCACTAACTCTGCATCAACTCTACATCAACATGGAACTTCTTGAAGCTACCTCTGCAGGAGAAAAGGGTCAAAGCACACCTGAACCCTTGGTGACATGAACAAGGTCTTACCCTGACTTCAAACTTCAAGAGACATAACCAATGCAAAATTCTGAGTAAGTCAATATAGAAACTCTCTCAACTTTCCCAAGCTCTGTGAAGAAATAAATGAAAAAAATCCCTCATCTTTATTAATTTTGCTACTTCCTTGCAACAGTATCTATTCCAAGGCACTGAGGTGAAAACACATACAGGTCTATTTGATATGACTGAAGTTTTACCAAACTGAGATGCACAGGTTCTGCAATAGGATTTTCCTGTAGGCAGTTAAATTTTGATTAACACTTCATTTAGTTAGCTTGCTACAGAAGTAGCTTATTATTTTAAGAGAGAACCTTACCAAATATTTAAATATATGTCCTCATACAGAAAAAAAATACCAGAAAAGGTCCATTCATGTGAAGATCAACTATGTTGGCACCTATGATCTTTTACAAACGCAGCCTTTGTGGACAATGAAGCACTTTAGTAATCTGTGTGGAAAAACATGAGTAAGGCTCCATTCCTCTGGTTAAGACTTACAGGCTACATGGCTCCATCAGTGCTGCGGGCCTGGAACCCTTCTCTGCGGACACTGTTCAAGTCCAGGCGCGTCAGGACTTCGCAGCGCACCAGGAGCGTGTCATCCTTGATGAAGGTTCTCTGTTTCAAGTTCTGCAGGTGCATGAAAGTCACATAACCAAACCCTTTTGGATTGCGGTGAATTGTCGGTCTCTGGAAGGCCAGTAGCTCTGGCTTGGCTTCCATCACCTCTTCGTGGTTCTGCCTTTCTGGGCCTTCTGATTGATCTAAAATAGAAAGTCGTATGGTGCCTTGGAAAGGCCAGGGCAGGTGGCTGTCATACTCCCCTTGCATAGTGTGGACAAACAGGGAGATAAAATTAGCACAGCGCTGAGCGTTTGGTAACTGGATATGCAGGCGCAAGCACAGCTTGTAGCCAGGCTTCCCCGTGTAGAAGCCAGGACTGTGCATCACTACAGGCCTCTCTTCTTCCTGGGCCTTCTGCAGTCCACTGAAGTTCTCAATCTTCCAGATATAAATACCATTACACTGCTGTGCCTCCATTTCAGTAATCTTGCCCTCCAAATTTCGGATAGTGCGTTTGAGTTCTGCCATGTGAGTGTTCTGAGTCTCCATTTTAGCAATGAGTTCCCTGATTTGGTGATCTTGTCTTACCAGACGACCTTCCAACTGCTGAATAGTTTCCTTGAAGTTTTCAACTTCTGGATTGCAGTCATATGCAGCATGTGACATGTGTGAGAAGAGGGCTGGCTCATAGGGTAGGCCATTGATGAAGGGTACAGGATTTGCAGCAGTAACACTGATATTCTGAAAACTCTGAGCCATCATTCTCATGTGAACCTGAGTGAACTCCTGCATATGTCGTGCCAGTTCGTTCCTTTGCATCTAGGATTTAAGAGAGATGGCATTAGGAACACATCAAACATTATCTGCAATCACATTTTAAATGTGGTTCTGAAGAAAATCAAACTCGCAGGTGCTTTTGTCCTGTGAGAGAAACTGCAGTGTGAATCAAGGACAAAGGTGGCGTGACAAAATAGCACTTTACCAATGGAGAGCTCCAAATTTAAGATCACTGTTAAGAAAAATGAAAAGAGAAGTTCAAATACTAATGGCTAAATCACAGAATCATTTAGGTTGGAAAAGACCTTTAAGATCTTTGTGTCTTTGAATTGATGTTGATACAGCTGGGGTTCAACAGAAGTGTACATATGAGGTGCTTTCAGCATAGAATTGTTAACCTGGGAACTTAAGACAGAACTGACATAAATGACTGCAATATAAATCAGGTATGGGCATTATTTTGTTCGTTTGGGACTTTGGGATGTCACAAAAATAGGATTCTGGGAAGTCATCTTTGTAATTCTGAGACACAGAACACTGGGAAAAATATTCTTATTGGGATATTTATCATTAGTAATAGCATATAGTATTGTTGCACAATTCTATGTTATGTTTAATAAGGGAGCCTTTGATTGTATTTTTACAGAAGCTGCAGCATCTCCAGGAAAACAACAAAATTTAAATTCTCCGGCAGAGACTGAGAACTTCTTATTAAAGGCCAAGACCTGCAGTTCAAACGGAGGCAATTTTGAGTAAAAGACATGAAGTATTTCCGTAGTACATACAAAGAGAAATTGGAACAGTGTATGTCAAACTGTACACCTGAAAGTAAAAACGATATGAAGAAATATGGAGTATTTTATACTGAAAATGTTCTTGCCAAATATTCCAAAGGCAAGCACTGTGTGTATATTCAGGATCACCTTCTTGTTAATGAGCATTCATGATAAAAAGATTCAAGTTTTGTAGGAGTGATAATTTCCCTATGAAACCATCATTAATTATGGTGTATACTTTCAGTAACACTGTTCAACTCAAAGACATGGTGAAAGGCTGTTAGTGATAAATGTGCATTTAGAATTCGAATTCTTTTTGTGTTCTAAATCAGCACTGTACTCCCTTCACTGATTTGCTAAAATGCTCCATAGTACCAAATGGTGTATGAAAACTGATGTGGAAACGAAGGGGAAAGATCCAGTTTTACAAAGAGGGATTAAACAACTAGAAATAAGAGCATCTAGATTAATAATTTTAGAATTTAATAAAATTTATTTTCTTCATGGAACTCTAAGAGTTGTAGGTGTATTTGGCCACAACTTTGGAAAAAATACTAGAAGCT
The DNA here is from genome assembly GCA_013400735.1 of Pomatostomus ruficeps. NCBI lineage: Eukaryota > Metazoa > Chordata > Aves > Passeriformes > Timaliidae > Pomatostomus > Pomatostomus ruficeps. The sequence goes on from VYZT01049401.1 coordinate 127,896, forward strand.
ACTTTATTGACATGAAAGCTGAGAAAACATGAAATAATAAAAGCAAGGTCATCAAGCAAATTGTTCACTGAGCTTTTTAAGTTTGAAAAGGCCATTTTGAAATGCAATGTATCAACATATAGTGTTTCAGAATTAAGACATCCCAAAACAAAAAATCCACACCTACAAATCACTGAGGATTTTGGGCTGGTGAATGAGACAAGAATTGGAAAACACATTTAAAAAGCAACAGACAAAATCATGCACTAGGTCTGCAATTCATGGTACTGATAAAAGGCTTACCTTTTCAGGACACCCAAAGGCACTGTAAAAACATGGCACCGGGGCAGTAGGACAATCATTGTCATAATGGTTAGGCATCTAAAACAAATCAGATTTGATATTGCTTTTTCATCAAGAGTGTTCTCTTATAACATCCAAAAATGATACAGCTGGATGGATCTGAACAGGAACCTGAAGTCAGATCAGTTTATACCTACGTAAGTTCTCAAGGGAATATGGATGTTTCGAACAAAAATGTTAGCTGATGATAAAAATTCTACATCCTACTTGTATGTACTGTAACAATTCATTGACTTTGTTCTCGTATTAGGCTGCAGAAAGCACTCACGTTTCCTTGTTAGACCAAACACCTTTTGCTTCCAGCCTATCCTCCAGCCAGATCATGTCCATTTCCTTCCCGTCTAAAGGACTACTCGCACATGCTTATCGTGTCTCTTTTTATCATCATCTTCCTCAAAAAGCTCAAGTTAATTCATTTTTTTTGTGGTCCATGTTTTCCAGGTCCAGATCAGTCATCTCACTGCTCTAGATCCTCCCTATCCACCCTCCCTCAAAAGCACAACTTCAGCTGGTGCCTTATGAGCCCTAAACAGGGCAAAGGGTAATTCTGTGTTTCACAGGCAGAATCCCTGTTTATGTAACCCCTGGTGTCTGCCTTGTTTAAATACCACAATGAAACACAACACAAGGCCAATACATGTTTGCTATTATTAAGAATGTTTAGTGTTCTCTGTTCCCCACTTCTGCAGTTCATTATTCTACCTAACAACAGACTTTTGCCTTTGTCATTACTAAGCTCAATCCTCTTTTTCAGAGTATTTGTGCAATTTGACAAGATCATTCTTTATTTTAACCCAGGCCATCAACATAGCTGCTATCCCAAATTAAATTGATTACCATTTACCATTTTCCTGTCGAAGAAGTTATTATTGAATAGAAGAAATAATAATGGCTATTACAACAGAAATAGACAAGCGGAATTCCCGCCAGCATCTGCAGTTTCATAGTGAATTTACTTATAGCTACTTTCCAACAGTGGCTTTCCAAGTACAAATACTCTCTCTCTCTGCCCAAATCAAAGCTTCCTCTTGTAATGTCAGCCACAACCATTGGCAGTGGTTGGTATTTTTTAAGCTCCATTCGAGACCAAAGACATGCAACATGGCCCCTGTCAAGATGCAGCATAGCTGAACAATGTGAAGTGCAGCCAAAATCCTACAGAGCTTTATCAAACTGCAACTGCAAGCTGGAGCAGCCTTTAAGGGAGTATCACACGTGTGCTGAACATTTTCAGAGGGAGGCAGGCAGTGATTTATCAGCTGGGAGACAAATTGTATCTCCAAGTTTAATTTCTGATTAAGGAAGCAATGTAAATACAAAACACCTGACTCGAAATAAACAGAGGAAAAGGGAGTCTCTTACCTGCTCTCTGATGAGCACTGTGTTGCAATATTCACAAAATACATTGGCAAGTGGGCAGGTCTGGTCATGAAGCTTAGTGATCAAACAGAGAAAAGAAAGGGGAGAAAGCATCAATAAAGTTACCAAATTTAAGAGAGGGCTAATTGCCCTTGATCAGACATTAGATTTTTATTTATATTCCAAATTTTGCATTTAGCTGTATGTAACTGTGAAACAAGATAATCCCTTTTCCCTGAACAGTATGTTTTCTTTTAAGTGTTTTTTCCTGGACTTACAGAAGAGATTCATAAAGTTGCAGATATTTTATTTCCTAAAGCTCTTATGCTCCAAAGAAGTCTGAATTTAACCAGAAGTTTCTAAAATTCACATTCAATTGTATTGGAACTATATGAAAGCTTTTTTTGGTTTGTTTTTTATTTGTATTGTTGGACTATATGGGGTATGTTTGACTGACAATTCACAATATTAATATCATGACTTTTAATAGTCCTTGAGATAAAACACATCCATACAGAGATAAAGAAATGGTAACAGCAAAAGGAAAGTATTATCCTCAGTATCACCCCAGTGAAAAATGCAGAGCCAGAGAAGAATTCAGAAATTATCTTGGTCTTGTGTGGTAGCAGATATCCTCAAAAGATTTATCTCCTAATACATCCTCCCTCTCTCAGGCATAAAAACTGCTTTTTGTATTCTATTGGCAGTAGATACTGGCCTGTCTGATGGTAAGGTCAGAAATCAATGGTTCTTACACACGTCACCTCACACCACATGGTTCCCAAGAAGTTTGCAATTAAGGACAATCTCTTACCAGCTTCTGCCTATTCTAGGCTCATGTCCTGAGTTTGTAGCTTCTCAGCTGTGCAGCAGCACAAAGAGCTCTTCTAGACCAAAACCTTTCAATTGGTTGGTTTGTTTTTTTTTTTTTTTTTTTTTTTTTNTTTTGTTTTGTTTTGTTTTGTTTTGTTTTGGTTTTAACCGATGTTCCCCTTCCAAGCAAACCCATGTGAATGCAGGTTGACAAGCTGAGACTCCTGCTAAGTACCTCTTTATCTTCATAGGCCATAGATGTGGCACAGTTTGGGCAACACACTTGACGCCTGCGACACTCCTGGGTCATGTGCTCCTTCAGATAGTTCTTTGGGAAGGTTCCTTGGCACTGTGGGCATTCCACAGTGGAAAAATCACACTGCAGCTGGTGGTCCTGCAGATGGGCAGAAAAGGGATTTGACACTACGATCAAGAACTATCATCTCATCTGTTTTCAAGAGAAAGCACACTCTGATACCAAAAAATCACAATCTTTCCTTCATGCAAGGTAATCCTTACACACTTACGCTGACTCTACCAACAGCCTGTCACTGTCCCATTACTAAGGTCAGGGTTTCATGTACTCAGAGCTTTAACAAAGCTCTCAGTAAAAACTTAGTTTTATATTTATCCTTTTAACTGCATATATTATTTCCCCAAACATTTATTTCAACTAATATATGTAGCTACTTTGAGAGAATATTAAAATGACTTTAAGAAACTTGTGTGAAGTACAGACATAGCTGGTCAAAAGACAAACATGAATGATCCTCAACAGAAAGGTGCATTAGTACAATTATCATGCACTATGATGCTCACTTGAGAATCACCTAATTACAATTAAATACTCATAAAAAACCCGTTTGTGTAGCTAGTCTTGAAAGAAAAATGCACTGAATCAACATAAATGAGTCCCAGGTATGACCATCTATATAACATTTTGAAATTTTTACTTGTCCATGAAAACAAGGTTCCATATTTTAAAAACTAATTCTCACCTCTAAGTGCCTGAGCTCCATCTTCATACTGCAGCCCTTGTTGGGACACTTAACCGTTAATGAAAGGATTTCCCGTTTGGCAAAGTTGTCAGGAAAAAGTTGATTTTCAAGCAGAATTTCATTGTCTACAGGACATTTGTGACCTGCATCTCTACAACGCAGAAAAGTAAGGAAAGATATTCCTATATTACCAACAGATTTCCAAGCCCTTAATTTAAAATATTTTTACACCAGCAAGACATTACTGGCCAAATAATAACACAGTAAGATCTTTGAAAACAAGGTATTTATGTGGCAATGACCAGAAGATACGGAATGTATTTCAGAAAAATTGAAAACACACAGTTTCACTGAAGGTGGCATGACTGGGGTTGCAGCACTTTTCAAACTCAAACACATTTTATTTGTATAAATGCTGTGTTAAGTACTCTGGAAACAAACTTGAGGAGTATGTGAAGACACTAAAAACTTACAGTCCTGTTCCTGTAAGTACTTCACATAGCTCAAACTTCAAAGAATATTTCACATACTACTTCAAAACAATTCTTTAAACTTTCTTGGACCTCCTCTCATTTCTTTCTCATTTTATAAACAGTCAAGGTGATTACAGCTGAGAAAAAACCAAAATTGTATTTTTTTCCAGACTGACTTCATCTATTTGGCATTATATCACACATAGCTCAGTTTGCTGGTTTTGTTATAAAACCACTTGATCAGTTTTTCAACCTTCAATTTGATAATACAGCAAAGAGGGTGAAAAACTCCAGACACAAAAATTATTAGTAACTATGAAAATTACACTGGATTTGGAACTGGGTATTGCACCTGAAGCCATTTTAACAGCAAACAGACTGGAAGTCAGTGCTAACTGGTGAAGGTTTGGAATCTGATGGAACATGGATGCATGCAACCTGCACAAGGTAATTAACTACCTGCTCCAATTCTTCAGGTTCTTTCTACCTGCATTTATATACAAAAATCATTAGAAATGGAGTAAAAAAGGGGATCGCCTCCATCAAATTTTCCAGTATCAGCTCATTCTGAAAGCAGTAGGCCAACATATTGATTCACAATTAAGTAATACAGTTAAAGGGGCATGAGGGATCAAAGCTTCTGAGTGGTAATGGAAACGGCAATAAAATGGAAAAGTACATGGGGCAGAAAAATGTCAGAGAGCACTTGTGGTGCAAGGATCAAAGGCCAGATCATTGTCACTGCCTGCAAGCACGAGGGGAAGTAGAACCTAGTGGGCTGTGGAGACCAGGAGGGAATTTATGTTCTTTGTTGGAAAAGGAAATAATTGCTCAGCAACTTCATCAGCAATGCTGCTAGAGGAAGTGGAGGTAAAGTTGCAACTTCAAAAAGAGGCAATGAACTTCCTTTCACAGGTTTTGCTTGCAGAGCAAGCTCAGCACATGCCTGAGAGTCACACTGCTAAACAAGTGGAAGAAAGAAAATACCGAGCTTGCCTTGTTTCAGAGCTCCCTGAGCTATGATCAGTGTAATGATCTTTGTCACAAGCCAGAAATGTTCCCTCACTTCACAACCTACAGGAAATCAGTTTTCACAGGTATAACTTGGTTACAAACACCCTGTTTGGTGGAGTATAAAGATAGTTCAGTAGGCCTGCTGGTAAAGATAGCAGCTTTGTTTCTACAAAGAAAAGCTAATTACGAATAAGAGCAGCCAAGAGCAGATTAACTTGAAATAATGATTACCAAATCCCCAGCTTAAATAACTAGCAGATAAAGGGCAAAATAAGAATGAATTGCAATTTTCTGAAGTAGGAAAGTATAGTAAGGAAAAAGCAATAACTCATTGTAGGATATTGAACACGCTTCAAATACTATTTACAAGGATCAGGACTGTTTAAGACACTGCTTAGATCCATCTACAGACAAAGATGTTGCTATACATTTCCTGTGACAGAATTGAGTTTATGCGCCTCAGTTCTAACTTACATTACAGTGAAGGGTTTCCTATGCTGGAATTATTTATCACATTGCACTCTGCCACTCACAACAGTACCTGTGAAACAACGGCCGTCTGCTACAAAGTACAATGAATATTCCTGTAATTTCCCTTGAGATTAAAATACAGGTATCAAGAGTAAAGCCAGAATAATTCTGGTTGAAAGAAAAGCCTGATCCATGATTTTAACAACTGAGCAGTTTAGCTGAGAAGCTGAGACAGTTGGCAGAGACTTCAACTGCAGTCATGCCAGCACTCAAAGTTTTCCCTGCTACCCCTTGTCACCTCACAACTCTGCTTTTCCAATAAACAGAGGTTCTGATATTTGCCAAGCTCTACTACAAACCCTAAGTCAGCTTTGCCCTAATATATAGAAGACTGGAGTGAAACTGAATTAGTTACCGCACCTGAAGTTAGTTCTTATAAAATTTCCAATAATGTATTTTGTTGACAAGTAATGCTTGTAAACTCATTTGTAGTTACTTAGGTAGATAAGCTCCTCCTCTTCCATGATTTAGAGCACTTCAAAGCACTTCAGACAGCTTTATTTAAAATGCTGCCAAGACTTTCTGGGAGGCAAACATTTACTGTGATCAAATCTCATCTAATCATGTCCTTCACACTATACAATCGAAGAATCCAGTTTTTAAAAGGTTTTCAATATTTTTTTTTAGTTGCAGCCACAACTTCTTCAACATGAACAATTACAATTGTTTGTGTAAGTCACAAGAAGCAATTACTCAAAAAATGCTTGTCCATCCTTCATCATTTAAAATCCTTAATCTCTGTGTTCACTTGTGTTAAGACAGTGGGGAAATGAGGAATAAAGAGAAGCAATTTCTCCTGATCAAATGAAAGCTGTGACAATCACTTAGTGAAAAAACCAGTACTTAGAGAATGTAAAATATCACCTTCCATTTCCATTTTAGTTCTGTAGAAGCTTCTCAATACCTCAATCAATCTGCTACTGTAGACGGTACATACTGCAAATCGATACTGTACTGTAGACACTACATAATCCAATTCAATAGCTTGATCCATGGATACCAATCAAGCATGCAGTTCAGCCCTTCAGGGATTCAGAGAGGTCTGGCACTTCAAGTTGTCCTCCCTGCTTTCACAAGCATTCACTCAAACTGTCCTCCAAAGACAGATTTCAGTGGGGAATGAGGGAAAACTTCTACTATCAATTAAACATCTGACATATTACAGTGATGATCTACAGCATCAAAGGAAAAAATGCTTTCCACCTTGTTCAGTATTCACTGAAACAGGCATCACTATTCATAGAAATGAAGTAAAATACAGAAAGGGTATAAAAGAAGCAAAAGCTTCTGGTCATTGAAACTGTTTGCAGACCTAAAACTCTGAGCAGAGGAATTGTTCTGTCAATTTAAAAAGGAAGAGAAACCATTTCCCATGCCTGGTTTCTCTACCTGTTCTGTGTTTGGGTTCACCGCAGTTTCTCACTTGGTATTGCTGTAAATTCTAACCAATGACTGTAACTGTGCAGCTCACCAGCAGAAGCATAAAGATTAAAAAACAAGATCACTGTAGCTCTTAAAGATCTGAAAGACCGGAAATGAGACACCCATTTCTGGTAATTTTGAGTAATTTTCCTCAGTTTTCAGCCTAGGAATTCTGCTGTCTTTGGTGAGTAGACGTTTCTAAAGCTCACTACATTTAAGTACTAATTCACCTTCAGAATTTATAGACATCATAATCCTATGAGAAGGTTTAAAGAATTACTTTCTTTCTCACAGAAATACCCAAGTTAAAGAAGAATATAAAACTGCTACTGCCAACAAACAGAGCAAGCTCATACAAAACAGGTACAGAATTCCCAAATTAAATGGCCTTTATCAGTACAACTGCCTTGTAATGCATACAAGCATGCATGAAATTATGTACATTAACCTCTTGAAAGAATTTAGGTTGGAATGTGCAAAGCAAAGGCCAGAGAGTGAAGACAGCTACTTGTGCCAAGGGAAGTGGATTACAGTCAAAGCTGACAGTTTCAGGTTTGGGGTTTTTTGCCTTCTTCCATGCACCTGGATGACATGAATACCATTGAGTGATGCAGTTGGGTAAAGCCTGATGTACTTTGCTCACAGAAATAGGAAGACAATGAACAAGGCAAGGGACTAAGGGAGCAGAGGATCTCATGGTATGGTTAATGGAGAACTGAATATCTCCCAGCAGCTTCTGCAGAATGACTTCTCAGGGGTGAACACTGGTGGTATTCTGCATTTTCTGGATCCTTTTCTCAGAAATATTGATGGAACTGATGCTAACAAGAACTGTGCTGTAAATACACACGAATTTCTGCACTGGCTAGAAAGAATCTGATATTTTAAGTAGGAAATGCAAAACTAAATTTGTCTTCTCATTCTTGGCCCCAACATTTCCTTCCTTGTTCCAAAAGGGATGTCATGAAAAAATACAGCAGCATATGCTACAACAGTGACAGAATCACGGAATCATTCAGATGGAGAAGATCACTGAGTAGAACCTTTGACTGATCACCACCTTGTCAACTAGAGCATGACACTAAGTGCCGCATAGAGGTGTTTCTTGAACACCACCAGGGATAGTGACTCCATCACCCTTCTGGACAGCCCATTCCAATGCCTAACAATGCTTTCCATGGAGAAATTCATCCTGAGAATTTATGCAGCAGAAACTACAGAGATGCCCACAAAATACTGTATTCAGAGAACATCATAGCTGGCATACTATGCATTTAGTGAGCTACAAATGACGGACAGCGAAGGAAAATAAATGGAACAGAACTATGGGCAAATTATATGGAAAACCAATCAAAAAGGCACTGCCCATTTTGCACGCTAAAAATAAATGCCAGGAAATAACACAGTAAAGTTGAAGACAGCTTAACAATCTTTACACAAAAGTATGCAAAGTAAGGTTGAAAATGACCCAATTCCACATATGGGTCACACAGAATTAGGTATATAAATTCCTACTAAAGTGACATTTTAACTAAGTGAGCAATTGCTAAGAAATAGAATTGGCTTATGCTGAGAAGGAAAAATCCTACAGCATAGCATCTATCAATGTAATCCAATACACACTGACACGTGTGGGACACTAATGAATTCATTCCAGGTTTAAGGGAAGTACTCTCTATAAGGTAGTCTCTGCCCTTTCTTGCTCTTTCAATCATCATTTTTATAAGCCCAGCCTGCTCTTGCCTTCGTACCTTATTCCCACTCCCTCATATGCCACCTGGTTTCCTCTCTCATTGCTTTGTCCAAGACTATTACTTCATCACATTCTCTCTTCCAGCTCAACAAGGAAGCAAATAATTTCAAGTGAAGAACTGAATTCATTAATTGCCTTATCTGCACCAAGAAATCAGGTGGTCTGTAGTTTCCTGTAGTTATCAAGAGATACAACCATAGGCAAAAGACAGGTTTTATAATCCTGGGCTGGAAATGGAATTTTTTTGGGGAATTAAGTCTACTTTTTTTTTTTTACATTATTATTTGAAGCTTAATCAATTTTTTAGATTCATAACCTGGGTAAATTTGTAAACATGGCAACATATCTAAAGCTCATAAAACTTCCAAACTTGTGACATTCTGGCCATATACAGTGTTTAATAGAAAGAACCTTTAATGAATCATAAATTTCCAGAGTTCTATTAGTACTCACTGGTAATGCACCTCAAGCAGTTCTATTCAGTTTAGATTGACCTTAAACTGCTCTGGTACACGAATTTCTTCTTAAAAGCAGCTTCCATGAAGTTTCCTTTACCTTATTGATTTGACAATACAGCCTTTGCAGAAACGGTGGCCACACGGTGTCTGCACGGCTTCCCGGAGAGCCATCAGACAAATTGGGCACTCGTATTTGCTTTCCAAGGGCGGATCGAACTCCACGTCGTAGCCCTGTGTTTCCTCCGTGAAGGAGCTGGGAGCATTGCCAGCTCCGCTGCCGCTGCTGGAGCTCTCCTCCTTGGCTCCCGCGCTGCAGGCGCTGGCCATGGCTGCGCAGCAGCCGCTCTCCCCGTCCCGCGCTCCACAGCTGCTGTCGCTGTGCAGCAAGCTCATGGCAGCCGATCCAGTGCTGCACAGCAGTGCGCTGCAACAGGGCAAAAACATGCATTAATTTAAAACATCCCAAGACCATCCCTCTCAGGCAAGAACAAAATTTATTTCTCACTAGAAACACTGGGACAGTGTTACAGACTTGGTTCCACTCAAAATCACTGGTTTTGTTTTGTTCCCCTTATCTTTCTTTACTTGTGATATGTAGGAAAGGACACTGCATCCTGTCAGCCAGTTCCAACACACACTCCCATTTCTGTAATCTTTTTAATCTGACTATTTGATTTCTGTACAAAGAGGAATCGTCTTTGTCCTTGCTCTGTCTACTGAAGATATTTCTTTACCCCTTCCATATTATTTATTTCTAAGGCATTCAAATAGATTATCCATGAAAAAATGCTGTACAGAATCAAGTCTTATTGGAGGACAACAGCTCAATTCCATATTTTCCTTGCAGTGTACATACGTTATTTAACATTTTCTGCATAGAGCAATTCACAATATAGATTTCAAATCAACTTAGCTGCAGGACCACAAATAAAACGTAATTCCAAGTACCTAAACCAAGCAGCTGATGTGCTGTAAATGAAATTCAAATATACAGCACTGCTGATAACACTTTAGAACTGCCAATAGGACTTTAAATTGAGTGAGAAGCTACATATGGGATAAGGATAATAATTCCACAGCTGAAAAGCTATCTACAAATTACTAGCACTCAGAGCTCTTGCTCTCCTTTCCCTCTTCCAGGCTAGCTGGCAGGGAGGACAAGGGACATGATTGTAAGAACAGAAGATAAACGTTGCCTTTCCCTGAAGAGTGGTGGATGGCATACTAAAGCTTGCTTTTACAACACTCCTCCAGAACAGGGTGAATTTACAGGTAAGAAATAAAGTGCTGGTATCCCCAAACAGATTGCTAGTGTTTCTATACCAAACGAGAGAACCTTAAAAAAAGGTCTTAACAACAAATACAAATTCTAAAGACCAAGAAACCTTAATCTCCCTTGATTTTTTAATGGCTACAATCATTTTCTTAGAATCCTACTGTGGTTAGGTTTCTGTGAATGACATTTCTTTGAAAAACAGAGATTATCACCAGGTGCAAGGCAGTATGAGTAGTCTGAGGGTTATGAAGCCTGGCATGCAAAACAGGCCCAATAAGCCCAGATTTGATAATCTTTTGCACAGCAGTATAGGCAAAAATCTCTTGCAGCGTTCACCTAATGAATTCACTGTAATACCATTATGTCATCTAAAATATATTAGGGATGGGAACTGAATCAAGAGATTAATTGTAAGAATTGTTGATCTGCATCACTACTGCAGATGCTGGGGGCAACAGAATGAATAGGATTATCTTGACCACAAGCTCACAAAACTGAAAATTTTCTTGCCTGTATCAGAATTTGAATATCACAATTCATTTTTATAAAATGTTCATGGACAGGAGGAGGACATATAGGTAGTTTTATTAGGGTACTTATTTTATGACACCTGAAGATTACATCAACAGAAACACTCATCACACAAGACCTCAACTAGCATTTATGGGAAATATACTTTGAACACATGCAACATCATAGAAATATGCTTTAGGCCATCTACATGATAAACAACTGGCAATACTGCCCATGCTAACACTCTATGAGCTATTTTTTTCCAGCTATCCAGACCAAAAAAAGAGGCAGATCTATCTGAACAAAAACCAAGTTCCCCTATTTTGGTCAGATATAGTTAGAATAATCAAAACAGAACTTTTATTCTGTTGTGTAAATATGTGACTTTACATCTTGTTGGGGTATGCAGAGGTATGAGAAGTATCCAAAGAGCAACATTCTTGACATTTCCGAAATACCATCAAGGCCCAGAGCCTCAAAGCACAGTCTGACAGCTCTGGGTCAGCAGTGGTCACTTTCTGCAGAAGGAACTCTAGAGCTGAGCTGTCTGGACCTGCAGCCAAGGAGTGCTGCTCATTTGCACTCCTGTTTTCTACCCCCATGTATTGTCCCTATACATTACCTACCACAACAGGCTTAATAACTGGGGCTCCTGAACACAACAACAATACAAACTAAACCAAGCATGCTCTCAGCAGCTGCTTCAGCCATAGTCCAGACATGACCAGTTTAATCCCACAAAGGCACCAGCTCCCTCAGTGACTTAGAATGAAAGCAGAAGAATCAATGCTCAGAAAGATGCTCTGTGACAGAGATATTTTATTTTAAAATGACATCAGTAGATCTCTTCCCTCTGGAGAAAAAAACCCCAGCTTGTTTCCATTGTTAAACTAACATAACTTATTTAACAACTGCTGCAGAGGTTGATTAGTCCATGGGCCACGTTTAATGAAAAATCATGGGAACTATATTGGGCCAATGGACTGGGAATGTTGGTATGCAGAATATTAGAATCCACAGGCCAGTCTTGGACTGAAAAATCACATTACTCTAAGACACGGGGGTATATTTAATGAGACTAAGAAAGGGAAGAGGAAAATACATCCCTTTAGCAATGTCACAAAGGAATTCAAGAAGTCACAAAAAGAAATATACAATAGCTTTAATCAAATTCAGCTGTCACATTAATTGCAAAGAAGTGCATGACTCTTCTCTTGGGTTGTTCCCAGGAAAAGAAATCCCATACTATTTAAAATACTGTTCTTATAAAGAGGAAACCAGGATCTGACTCGGTATAATCACACTAGTTGAACACTTTGTAGATTTAAGTGCTGTGCAAGCAGTGTTCTCTTTGCCCATTTGAATTGTTTCTACAGACAATATACATAGCAGTTATGTATACTCATTTTACAGAAACACAACTCCCATACAAGGGTCAGTTTAATGAGTCACTGCAATCAGTCAACATCCCAGTCTCACATAAAAATCCCCTTATTCAGTGATATACTCCACTCTGACATGGAGCTTTTTATCTGCATATGACCAAGTGGCTCATAGAAAAAGAAGTATATTTTTAAATTGGGAAATTCAGGCACAAAGAGGCAACTTAAAAGTGATTAAGAGACAGATTTTAAACTTTGTTCATATTTTATCTAGGACAGGATTCCTCCTACTACTCTTATCCATGTCATCTTATCTGTGAGCAAAATTCTTCTTCCTCCACACATATTTAGGTGTGGGGCAAGGCACAATTCTCCAAATCAAAATCCATGCTGCTGTTACTCAGACAATTAACCAAGGCCTTATTACTCCACCATAGTTTAAACTGATTTCTCTGGAAGTTATAACTCCTGTACTAGCAGTTAGATCTGGTTTTTTTTGTGGTAGTTACTTTACCTTACAAGAGTAGGAACATAGGTTTAATGTTTTCAGACAGAGCAGTGCTAGGACAAAACCGGCTACAGAAAAGTAAGCTTTGAATGGCAATGACAGGCCTTTTCCCCAGTGAAGATAGAGCAGACAATCTGTGAGCTTACTGTGGCAGTTTTTCATCTTTCTCCCCTGGGGAATTAAAAAAATGCTTAGGCTGGAAAGGATGAATTTTAACCCCCAAACTAGGATATATCCCAAAATTCAAGTCAAGTTGCTACCCTTTCTTTTTGATTATGAAATAGATTTCCAGTGAAATAAAAACTAAGATCTCATAAAAATCACAATAGTTTTCTTATTGATAATAGTTGCTAGTCTTCCTCTGTGCTGAACAAAATTGAGCCAAATACAACAATATCCAAATATTAATTTATAATACTTTGTATACACCACAGCCTTTAGAACTTATCCTTCATTTATTGTTAGTTGTCAAATACATTAAACACTTCTCTAGAATGCTCTCTATACCTTGTTTGTTCGCACGACATCCAGCTTTCAGATCCAGGAACAACTGCAATTAAACTGGATCATTACATGATAACTCTTGCTTTTGCTAGTGTGAAGCTTCTCAGTCAGAGAAAGCCTTTAACTTTAACATTACTTTAACAGGTAATGTACCTGAAATGTGCTTTTCTAGAGCTAGGAAGTGTTGCCAGACCTGCTGTCTCTGGAGATAATGGGCTTTAGCTTGGGCAGAGGTATCCAGGCCTGGGGCTGGCAAGGGTTAGTTTCGCTCTCCAAGGCAACAGCTGTATTGTTGGCCAACAGAAAGGAAGGTGCTTTCCATGCCAAACAGTAATGGACAGAACTTGTTTGATCATTACCTGTGCTGCAGAAGTCTGGGAATGCCCTAAGGAGGAAACTTTCATGCCCTTGAAAAGACAGGTAACACTACAGGAATCCCCATCCCACTCTTCCAGCTTTAAACCATAATGAAACCTTTCTTCATTAAGTAACCTGTGCTAGGTTGCTATTTACACTGTTATATTACAAAGTGATTAAGCTGATGTGAGATAGCACAGTCAGGCCAGAGGAGCAAACACCTGCAAGAATAATGTACCTTACGAATAGTGTACCTTATGATCAACAAGAACTATTTCAAAATAGAATTTAAACTGTCTGTATTTTAAATTAATGCAACAAAGCTCAGTACTCTGATTTTTCAAGTCCCATAGTATAATGAAGATTAGATAGGACTTCTCCAGATTTTCGAGGAGCAAACTCCCCTAAATAAACAAAAAAAATTACTGGTACCAGAAAATATCTTTAGATTGCCTGTAAAATCCCACTCTCATTAAGAGTATTAGGGAGGAAGTAAAAGTAGGTATTGTACACTATTTACACTGAAATATGAAATTATATTTTCAAGCACTTGGTAACCTTAAGGAATACTGTACAGGGTAATATCAGTTGCTATAAGAAAATTTTTATTATAAATCAGGAAGTGTTTAATACAATTAATTTCCACATGACCTTTCCTGGAAAACTGACACTGACTACCCATATAAATAAGGAATAAATACAGAGGACTATTCCAAATCCGTTTTCTTACTCAGAGTTCACAAATATAATTAATTTGCTTACAGCCTGGCCAGCACATACCCAGCAGGGGAAATGCCTTTCGCACTGCATAGACAGAAAAACTGGCCAAACTTTTCTCTGTCTTCATCTGTCTTGTATATGTAGGTATAGATTTCTGGGTCATGAGACTGACAGACCAGTGGTGTGACTTTGGATAATTTGTTTATGGAGTAATACTTGCAACACTTATTCCCAGGTACATTAATCAATAGTCTACTGATAACTGATAAGCACCACGTGTTTCCACTATGAGGTTTGCAGCCATCATCACTATGGCTTCATCCAGGCAGAACACATGAAATTATGCTAATGCCTTTTAATTAATACCTATGAAACACTTTAATTTCAAAGCTATCAAACGGCTAGACAAGCCAAAGCAAAAGGAGATTTGGGCAGAACTTGTAACTGCAAAAACGAAATTCCTGTTTCTTGTAAAAGTCTGCAAACATGTTGCAAATATTTTGTTGAGATATGAACTTTCTTTTTTTCTAATAACAGTAACTGTTAAGCCATCCAAGTCTTTTGGATAACCACCATACTCACACCATTTTAACATGTGAACCTGAAGACTTGAAAGAAGAATTTTTGCTTGAGGCAAACACAACCGAACAACATTCATAGCTCATTAGACTATCAAGAGCTCCCCACTACAGCAGAGCAGTCCTTGGGGGTTTCTGAAGCTTTCCAGGTGATTTCTCTTTATTTGTAAAGAATACTGTCAGGCTTTAATCACACAAGTATTTTCATGCTTGAATGTTACTTAGGAGACTAGATGGTGGCACACTCACAGTTACATTCATATTTTATCCTACTTAGGTATGTCAAAACAAATTTAATTTTAGTGATCAGTGGAAGCATACTATACTGTATTTAACACCAAGATATTCTATGCGTTTTTCCATAACCAAAAAACAAACACAAGCCAAAATTCCCTGAAACTTTCTTCAATTTATTAACTTTTAGATACAATTTACTGAGAATTGGAAAATACAAGGAAAGCACTGTTAGCGAGAAGAACAGTACTACTTAACTCTTTGCTTTGGCAGTAACTGGCTTCTGCTCTCCCTTTGCACACTGAGAACACATTGAGATATGCATTATGCCTTCTATACCTCAGCAGATCTACAGAAAATATAAGATGCCGCCCTAGTGGGGACAAAGTAAACACCTATAAAGCACTTCAAAAAGAGGCAGGGAGAGGTATGGCTGTGAACAAATGTCAGTTCTGCAAGGCATGGTCTCCAAGCTACATTTAATTACCATCCATCTCTACAGGCATGGGGCTTGTATGTGGCATTAGTGAAATGATCTGAGACCCTGGGAAAGCAAACAGTGAATTAAACACACATTCTGAAACAAGTAAAACATTTCTCCTTTTCACTCCACCTTACATTTACTTTTATTTTCTTTTTGACATGCTTTATACCCGCAATCTTTTATGGTCAGTTTTCACAGTCTGGATCTAAAACTTTTTTTTTTTTTTTTACATGTGCTTAGCTAATCTGTGCTCCTGAGATACAAAAGTTACTCTTCTTGACATAGCAAACTCATGGAATTTCAAGGGGTGAAGAAAAGCATGTTCACCTCAGATATTTGTTCATGCTGAAGTTCTGTCAGCACAGGTACCTATTGTATGCCCTGTCTTTCTACATACAGTAGCAGTTTTTTCAAGAAAGAAAGCATTACTGCAGTGTGGCAATACTGCAAAACTTAAAAAGCCATTTATGTCTTGACAAGTTCTCATTCAAGGGAGTCCGAGCTCCATAAATCATCACCTGCTGGGAAAAGCTGAAGGTAATGTGGAATATGCAGAAGAATTATGCCCAGAGTGATACCATGAAAATTATCCAAGTGCTTTTATCAGCATACTTCTGTGGCTTTTTTCTCTTCTTTTACTAGAAGGACAAGTTTTACAGCCTTTGCATTCTGCAGGAAGAGAGAGCAGTTTGCTTGCAAGTCTTTTAACAGTGCAAATTTCACCCAAAGCTTCAAATCAATAGCTTATTAATCACTCATAGTGGTATCTAAGACACTACAAAATCCACATTGCTGAGGGGTAGTGCTGCAGAACATGTCAGAGGCAAGTATGGGGGAATACTTTCGGCAAGCTTTAACGACTAGATCTAAGGGATATAATTAGAACATTTTCCTCCCACCTACAGCTGAGATTTCCGTCTAAGATTCAGCGTGACCTATCTGAGCCAGACGAAATTGATGGAAATTACTATTAAACTCATAATTTATTATTCGTGTTAAATGAATTTACTGTAAATATCAAATACTGCCAGTCTCTTCTAGAAAATAAGAGCTATCAGGTTTAGAAGCAGCAACCTATCTTGCAAAGTACCCTTTAAAGTGTTCCCGAAGAATTTACTGAGTATCCCCATTTGACAGCGGGAAAAGCAGAACCCAAGTTCAGCTGGTGTGCTCGAAACAAGCGGGACCACAGCCCGAGAGCTACCCGCTGCTCACGCTTCTCCCGCTGTCCGCCCGGGGCAGAAGTAGGACAAAGTCACTCCAGACAGGTTCCCTCTCCAGGCAAACCAGCGAGCCCCGGGCGGAGCGGCACGGCCGGGCTCGGCCCCGCCGCGGTTTCAATTCCGGAGCAGCGCAGGCCGCCCGCTCCAGCCCCGCCAGAGCCCTGCCCCAGCGCAGGCCGCCCGCCCCGGCACGGCCCGGCCCAGCCGAGCCCCGAGCGCGNNNCCGCCGCCGCTTCCGCTTCTCTTCGGGAAGCGCCGAGCAGCGGCTCGCCCCGAGCGCGGCCCCCGCGCCGCTGCAGCGCCCTCTGCCGCCGCGGAGGACCTGCACCGCCGGGGCGGGGCAGGGCGGGCTGGCAGAGCCGCGGGGAGCTCGGTGTCACCGCCACCCCTCCCCACATACACAACGCTGTCACCTCCGCTGGCTGCGGCAGCGCTGAGTCCACCTGCCGGGCCGGTGCTCGCTGCGCGCTGCTGATGCTTTTATGAGGAGCCATAAGGACGCGCTCCGCTCCGCTCCGCTCCGCCGTGAGCGCTGCTAAAAACGAGGTGCTGAAAGCCGGGGCGTGGTGGTGTGTGTGCGAACGGCTTGGGAGTGGCCAAAAAGCCGTTTCTCAGTGCAAACCAAATGCTTATTAGAAACTATTTCCTCTCCCCCCGCCTCAGCTATCCCGTGGAGACTCCTGCAGGCACCGAAGCCGGGTGCGCTGCCTCCTCCGGGGCGAGGGAACCTCTCCCGGTGGCTTGGACAGCCGGCAGTTTTAAGGAAGTGAAATACCGGGACAGTGTGAACACAGACAGCTTCATTTCCTTAGGAACGAACGAGGGGATTTGATTGGCTGCATTAGGGAGTTTTCTTGGCAAGAATCTCTGATTAACACACATTTAAATCCAACAAACGCTTCTGTTCTCGCAGTTTGGGGTGATATAAGCTGGGGGACGGTGCTGGGGGCCACAGTTTTCCAGTAATTTTCAATGTTTGTGTCTGCATGCCATGCTCCCTGGGAGCTGGAAATCAGTGGCTTGTTCCGTGGTTAAAGTGCCTGTCTCCTTCTGCAGGGTGCTGCTCCGGGAGCCAAGACCATGCCAGACCCTAACACACCCCTCCAAACACTGCTTGTGTCCAAAACATACATTTTTTTGTTAGGACCTGCCAGGAAGCTATAGAGTTAGAGCAGAGAGATTGCTGGGCCATCAGATAGGGCTCTAAAGTATCACAGTAAAGAGATAACAACATTAAGGACAAATAAATAAATTGAAACTTTGTGGACCCACTCCCAGACGACTGGCTGAATTTCAGAGCTATCCTTTTTCTCCTGCCAAGTGAACAAACTGAGTGCTACTTTCATGAGCTGTAAAATGAGGAAATTTATCACTGAATGGCTTTGTAAAACAGATACCCTTAGCTGGAGGGTTTTGCATGTCTGAAAAATACTAATGTTAGTAATCTGCAATGTGTCAAGGGCACTGATGTCCATCCTGTTTTAACTGAGAATTCAAGAAACTCATCTGGAGTTTTTATTCCAAGAATAAATGAATTACTTTTTTCAGTAGAGTTTCCAGATCTGTAAGGCTTAGGCCTATTACAATGTATTAATGCCCATGCTGTAACAGAAGCAAACGCAAAAATGCAAAAATGCTTTTTCTCCACTCGGTGGTGCCAGCTGCACACGGAAAACCTTTTCCAGTCCTGGATCTGCGCAGCTCAAACTGTTCAGCAATTGTGATCTTACAGACATAAAACACACCCAAAGCTGTAGCAATTTGAGATCAATTAAAATCTTTAGTTGCCTGCTGTATCCCTAAGAGACAATATTTTTCCAAGGTGATTTCCTATGTACTTGGAAGAAAACCACTTGACTAGGCTTATGTATGCTCGTATGGCTCCTTTGATAAGGAAGCTGATGCCTGTGCAGTGTGGTTTTGCACAGGATCTCAGGCTCCTAGGGGGACGGGACAGGCAGCCAGCTACCTGAGTGAAGTTTTGAATAAGCACCCCAGAGGCAGAGATCTACTAAACTTCTCAAAGAGTCTCAACTTCCTCAATACTAACAATGCATATTGTCAGGGAATGGTGCCTGCCATTTCAAGATAAGAGAGGAAATCAGTATGTGACTGCAGAGAGTGATTTTGATTGATATCTGGCATTGCAGCTCGACCTGATATTTTTTTTGAAAAGGTCTCTCCAAATGCTAGGGAGTGAATAGTATTAGTTAGGTTGTTAGGAAGTCCAGGCAAAACAGCAGAGTAGCTGAGCTCAGGCCCTAACCATCTAATGTTCTGAGGTCTAAAAATGCCTCAACCATGACATCCTTGTCCCACACTGCCTTGGCCTGAAATGACATCTAGGACTTCTGTTTTACTTTTTCCTGTGAAATGTGAAATAAATCCCAATCAGATGTTTCTGATTGGGATTTATTTCACATTAGGGTTTTGTGTGTGTCAGAATCTGAGCAAGGATATAAAGATTTGTCTCTGAACCCTTTTACTTTCTCCAAGCATTGCATATTCCATAAATACTTTGTTTCCTTTCTCCATACATTACTTGCTTTGGCATAGTTTGTAGGTGCTGTTGGCCTCTCTGTGGCACAAAGATTCAGGACTAACCACTTCTCCAAGACATCATCTAACAAGAATAGCTGGAGTCAGAATGGCTGGAAAAGGATGTGGAAGCGCTGGTTGACATCCAGCTCAAAATGCGCCAGAAGTCGCCCAGGTGGCCAAGAAGGCCAGTGGCATCCTGGCCTGTATCAGCAATAGTGTGACCAGCAGGACCAGGGCAGGGATTGTCCCCATGTACGGGGCACTGGTGAGGCCACACCTCGAGTCCTGTGTTCAGCTTTGGATCTCTCACTACAAGAAAGACATTGAAGTGCTGGGGCAATGAGACTTGTGAAGGATCTGGAGAACAGATCTCATGAGGAGCAGCTGATGTAGCAGGGGTTGTTTAGCCTGGAGAAAAGGAGGCTCAGGGGAGACCTTATCACTCTCTACAACTGCCTTCCTTTCAAGGACATTGTACCAAGGTGGGGTCGGGCTATTTCCCAAGTAACAAGTGATAGGATAAGAGGAAATGGCCTCAAGTTGCACCAGGGGAGGTTTAGATTGGATATTAGGAAAAATTTCTTCACCAAAAGGCTTGGAGTATCGGAACAGGCTGGCCACAGAAGTTGTTGAGTCACCACCCAAGGAGGAATTTAAAAAACATATAGATGTGGCACTTAGAGAAAAGATTTAGTGATGGACTTGGCCATGTTAGGTTTGTGGTTAGACCTGATGATCCTAAGAGCCTTTTGCAACCTAAAAACTTCTATGATTCTAAGAATTGAAAGCATTTTAAGATCAGAGTAGATAAAAGA
This sequence comes from Pomatostomus ruficeps, assembly GCA_013400735.1. NCBI lineage: Eukaryota > Metazoa > Chordata > Aves > Passeriformes > Timaliidae > Pomatostomus > Pomatostomus ruficeps. Next base: position 148,194 of record VYZT01049401.1, read on the forward strand.
GCATGAGTCCTCTCACCTATTTTAGCTATAGCAAATACCAAGTGTTACAACTTTTGCTGATTTTTCCTCTGGCTGATATCAGATGCTGACAGGTAAGAGGTGCCTTAACTGGGAGATCCTGCGCTACAGTGGCCTCCCTCAGCCACCTTCTCAGGGAAGAGTGTGAAAGTAAGAAATGGATTTTGAGACATGCAGGATCTCAAAGCCTCCCGAAAAAGGGAAATGTCTGGGTGTTTGTGTAGCTTTGCTGCTATTGCAAATTCCTACTTCTGGAGTGTGAACTCATGTTCACATTTGAAAGGACTTGATGGGTCACTAGAATTTTTGCACAATGTTATGTGTGGAGACTAAAAACTTTCAGGGTGCTGTTGTACGACATCATCTTTTCACTTTGAGTCAGTTTTTGAGATAGTTGCTGTGTGGAAACTAAGTGTGGGTCTTCTTGGGCTTTCAGGAAAAAGACTCCACTGGCCACTGTTTGTGGCCACCTATGGCCCCTACCTGGTGTAATACCTACCAGTTACTCAATAAATATATAATTAACTTCTACATTGTTGATTTTTCCTGCCTGCCCAGGGCCTTCAAGACCCCAGATGCACATTACTAAAGAGGTAATATTCATGAAAATGAAATACTGATATCAGAAGCAAGGACATTTTGTGATCCCTGTTGTCATTCGCCCAAACCGCAGAAGCTTGGCTGGGGAAGTGAGACATTGGCCTTCAATGAAATAGTTTTGACATGGGACACCAGTGTGACCAAGACTAGGGTCTCCTCTCAGAGAGCTAACAGTGAAGAAAAAAACCAGTTATGAAACTATAAAGCTAAATGCAAACTTTGTGTTAAAAAACAGTGCAGGTGCTCCTCAGAGAGAGTCTACATACTTATCTCGGAGCCCAGGAGTCTCACACAAGGCAACCTTGTTTATATGAATTTTGTGGTTAAGCCTCACAAATTGCCAGGTGCCACCTGGATTTGAGCGTTCTGTATTGTGTTCAGTTCAAATAAACTGTGGTTAGCACCAGTGTTGTATGGGGAGCTCGGAGGGAGAGGGATAAATGAGATAAACAGCACTGCAGTGTCTTTAAAAAGCAGAGGGAACACAGAAAGAGGGAGAGCATGCATGAGAGAGAACAAATAAGCTTGACATTTGGAACAAACTGGGCAGACATAGCAGCAGCTCTACAAACTGACAGCAAGCTGAAGGTAGGCTAGCAGTATTAATGACGGCATCCCAGGTGCTCGTAGGACATCCCAGTGATGGTTCCTTGTCCTGGTTTAATGAGCAGGTCAATGATTTTATATGTGCTTCCTCCCTTCTGAGGTTGTTCTGTTCATTTTGGTGAGCCTTTTTATAAAGCAAAGTCTTCCTTGATGTGAACAAAAGTATTGCAATCTTGCTTGTCTTCAGAAATGTATGAAATACTGTGATCTGGGGGAAAAAAGGGATTTCTTTTCCCTTTTCCAGAGAAAAAGAGGTGATACTGAACACAGCTGTTTGAGTTGATTAAATAACCACAACTGGAGATTAATGCCTGGGGTTCCCTCTGTAAGAATCTGAGTGGGTGAAAAAAATTGTTTGGCATGACCCCCAACTAGAATAACAGAACACAGGCACATTTTGCATGAGTGGCAGGAAATATTCCTAGCACTGGGAATATTTCTTGCTCTCCCAAGAGAGCTGCTGTAATCTCCACTGCCTGGGAGCTAGACAATTCAAAAGCATTTGATGAGCAGCCTGTTGGCAACAATTAACTACTGCAGAAGGTGAAGGTCTGATAACCTGAGAGGGCTTCTTTGTCTCTCATTTCTTCCAGGACATGTTCAATGAAAGAGAAAAAGAAAAAAAAATGCTTGAACTTTTCTTTAGCATGGGTAAACCCTGTCTGATTCATCTGAGTTGGTGATTAATAGCAAGACTCAGGTCATGGGTTTGGAGATGAGTATGGCACTGGAGTGGCACTTACTCAAAGGGTGAGAAGAGCAGAGAAAGTATTAAATATTTTGCATTAAATGTACTCAGTGCTGGCTGTTTCTTTACAATGACTTAGATATCATCCTGAAGAGGCATTACTTATGGTTTAAGAGATTCTGAAGGTGCCGCTGGCGATGGTGAAATTACACAAAATTGCATAGGGTGTTAGGTAGAAGAGAAGGATCTGTGGGCAGTATAGGGCAACTAGGTATTCAATTACTATGCAGGTGATAGAAACACAGAACTGTTAGGGAAAATGGCTTACTGCTCAGACCATAAATGTCACCAAGTCTGTCACAAGATGCAGACAAGAAAGTGAGACAGTAGTAATGCTCTGAATACATCTGTGCACAGCTGCACCTCACAGATCTGTGAACAGCAGAATACAGGCACACATGCTGCCAGGCTGGAACAGCAATGGACAGCAGGGGACTGCAGTGCAGACAGAGATATTTAGGAGAACAGGCAGCTGGACGGAGCAATGTGGGCAGATGGGAACAGTGGTATGGGCAGCTTGTTCTCAGTGGGATGGAATGAAGAGAAGTTAGGAAGAAAACAAACCTAAATTTTAGTTGCCAAGCCTAATGAACGATTTTAAAGTAAAACTCTTTCAGGAAAGAGCTAATCAGACTGGTATGTCATTCTGGATGTGGAACTTAACTAATGCCTGCAGTCCTTTCCCAACAGACTGTGAAGGGCTGTACTGAAATTATGCTCTATTGAAAGGTTATAGATGAACTAATCTCAGAAACCCTGGGCATCATCACTTTGGCCCCTGACTTGGATATATTTCTTATTGAAGGACGCCTTCTGAAAAGACACCAAACTGAGATTTCTAGCAAGTTACGTGGATTGCTGTGATGATAAAATCAGTTAAAGAAACCACAGCTATGTCATTTCTAGTTCTAGTACATTGTCTTAAGGTATAGTCTTCCTCATTTTTATTACTCACACCAACCAGATCAGTAAAACCAAAATAAGTCAGAAAACACAACTGAATTTTCTCTATACTGTTTGTTTATCTTGTGCACTTCTCATAGCAAGGTAATGAAAAATAGGTTAGTCAGTCTTGTTGTTTCTATACAATTTTATTTTCTGAGTCTGATGCAGTGGCAAAAAGTTTCTGTGTTTGAGGTGAAAGTCTTGTATTTATTTTTATACACACCATATTGCCATGGAAACCACATTGATGTTACTTTTGGCTGCACCTCCATGAAAGCTAAAATTGGGGTCAAATTTAAACAGACATTTTCAGATTTCCAGTACCAGTAATTCTTACAGAGACAGTTCTCAGCAAGTCACTTACACAGAGAACTAGTGTACAATGTATAAATATCCTCTCTTGATCAAATCTGCAGCCAGCATGCATTGCTGTATCTCCTTTGAAGTTCAGGGAACTGTAGTGCTTTGCATCAACAGAGGATATGCTCCTCCTGCTTTAATGGAGCTACTCATATTCATTAAGCACATGCTAAAGTACTTTACAAAACTGGGGCCTGAATAAAATCTACACTGGGATTGAGTGGAATGTGCTGCTCTGCCCATGTGCAATTCCACTTCTGACCAGATTCAGAACTAACAAGTAGCATGAGAGCAGTGGTTTTGCTGATTTAGATCATATAGAATGAACACACAAAAGTCTACCTTTCAGACACCAATTTAGTTCAGTTTCACATTAAAAAAATCACCAACTCTCAGAATGTAATGCTGCTGTCCATAGTAGCTTTACTTATGGTAAGGTCAGTTGAGCATAAGAAGGAAGGGACAGATTTGGATGTTTACTACCAGATGATTAATGGCTTCATGTAAGGTGCATAGGTGATCAAATAGGCATGTGATGCCACAGGATCAAAGTAAAAATATATTTGGGAACTTATCTGATATACTGAGTGGACAGCCTTTTCTGGGCCTCCCAGTTCAGTACGTGTCTTGGATGAGTAATGTACTTTCAAAGCATTTCTCAGTTGAAATGATTAGAACTGTTCTATTAAAAATCATGGCATGATTATTAATTTTGGAAAATGAGCTGACTTACATTTTTCTATTTCTCAGGTGATTTGGTTTCTGTGAGACTGCAGATGGCAGTAACATCACAAATGGACCTACCTGAAGAACTTCAGCATCCATACACAAAATTTTCTGAATGGAAATTCAAGCTCTTTAAATTGCGATCATTTGAAAAAACACCCTCTGATGACAGCCAGCACATAAACAAAGATCAGGCAGAAGAGGCTGCTTTTTCAAACAAAGACTTCATCGTGCATAAAGATAAAGCAGTGCCAAGAGGAGAAAAGATGGAGTTAACAGGCAATAGGCAGGGGCTTGAGGAAGATGCCCATGCCATCAAAACAGAAGACAATAGAGCTCATCAGAACAATCTGAAGCAACTCTGCCGCATCTGTGGAGTTTCATTTAAAACTGATTGTTACAAGAGAACGTATCCAGTGCATGGGCCAGTGGATGATGAAACTCTGCGGCTTCTGAGAAAGAAAGAAAAAACAGCAACCTCTTGGCCAGATCTTATTGCCAAGGTTTTCAAGATTGATGTGCGAGGGGATGTTGATACTATCCACCCCACTCGATTTTGTCACAACTGTTGGAGCATTATACATAGAAAATTCAGTAATACTCTATGTGAGGTATATTTTCCTAGGAACAGCACAATGGAGTGGCAGCCCCACTCCCCAAAGTGTGATGTGTGCCATACTACCAGTCGAGGAGTCAAGAGAAAAAGCCACCCCCAGAGTGTACAACGTGGCAAACGTGTCAAAACCACTGGGGAACGTGCTCGGCTCAACAGAGGCATAAAGAACCAAACACAGATAAACAACAAAAATTTAATGAAAGAAATTATCAATTGCAAGGATACACATCTCAACACCAAGCTGCTTGCAGTTGATTATCCAGTAGATTTCATTAAATCAATTTCTTGCCAGGTTTGTGACCATATTTTGGCAGATCCAGTGGAAACGACATGCAGACACTTGTTTTGCAGATCTTGCATCCTTAAATGTATCAGGGTTATGGGCAGCTATTGCCCCTCCTGCTGGTATCCTTGCTTTCCTACTGATCTTGTAACCCCAGTGAAATCCTTCCTGAACATCCTTGATAACCTGAGTATAAGATGCCCTGTAAAGGAATGTGATGAAGAGGTCTTGCATGGAAAATATGGCCGACACCTCTCCAGCCACAAGGATATGAAAGATAGAGATTTCCATAGCTACACAAATAAAGGTGGCCGACCGAGGCAGCACCTCCTGTCTTTGACAAGGAGAGCTCAGAAACATCGTCTGAAGGAACTGAAACGTCAAGTGAAGGCTTTTGCTGAGAAAGAAGAGGGTGGTGATATAAAGGCTGTATGCATGACTTTGTTCCTGCTAGCTCTGAGAGCAAAAAACGAACACAAACAAGCAGATGAACTGGAGGCTATAATGCAAGGGAGGGGATCTGGACTTCATCCTGCTGTCTGTCTGGCCATCCGAATCAACACATTTCTCAGCTGTAGTCAGTATCACAAAATGTATAGAACAGTAAAAGCTGTCACTGGGAGGCAGATCTTCCAGCCTTTGCATGCTCTTCGCACTGCTGAGAAAGCCCTCCTACCGGGTTATCACCCCTTTGAGTGGAAACCGCCCTTGAAAAATGTATCCACTAACACAGAAGTGGGAATTATAGATGGGCTATCAGGACTGCCACTCTCGATTGATGACTACCCAGTAGACACAATTGCAAAGAGATTTCGATATGATGCAGCCTTGGTTTGTGCCTTAAAGGACATGGAGGAGGACATCTTGGAAGGCATGAAAGCAAAAAACCTGGATGACTATTTGAATGGCCCCTTCACTGTGGTAGTAAAAGAGTCCTGTGATGGAATGGGAGATGTCAGTGAGAAGCATGGAAGTGGGCCTGCTGTCCCAGAGAAGGCTGTTCGCTTTTCTTTCACAGTCATGAACATTTCCATAGCACATGGGAATGAAAGCAAGAAGATCTTTGAGGAAGTAAAGCCCAATTCAGAGTTGTGCTGCAAGCCCTTGTGCCTTATGCTGGCTGATGAATCAGATCATGAAACTCTGACGGCAATCCTGAGCCCCCTCATAGCAGAAAGAGAGGCTATGAAAAACAGTGAATTGCTGCTTGAAATGGGAGGCATCCTGAGAACATTTAGATTCGTCTTTAGGGGTACAGGATATGATGAGAAACTCGTGCGGGAAGTGGAAGGGCTGGAGGCCTCAGGTTCCACTTACATTTGTACCCTGTGTGACGCAACCCGCTTGGAGGCATCCCAGAATCTGGTCTTCCACTCCATAACCAGAAGCCATGCTGAAAATCTGGAGCGATATGAAATATGGAGGTCCAACCCATATCACGAATCTGTAGATGAACTCCGTGACAGAGTGAAGGGGGTTTCAGCCAAACCTTTTATTGAGACCGTTCCCTCCATAGATGCATTGCACTGCGACATTGGCAATGCAACGGAATTCTACAGAATTTTCCAGATGGAGATTGGTGAACTTTACAAGAATCCTGATGTGTCTAAAGAGGAGAGGAAGAGGTGGCAGTTGACTCTTGACAAACACCTCAGGAAGAAGATGAACTTGAAGCCTATGTTGAAGATGAGTGGAAATTTTGCTAGAAAGCTCATGTCCAAAGAGACTGTAGAGGCAGTATGTGAATTAATAAAGTGTGAGGAAAGGCACGAAGCCATAAAAGAACTAATGGACCTTTATCTGAAGATGAAGCCAGTGTGGCGATCCTCATGCCCTGCCAAGGAGTGCCCAGAACTGCTGTGCCAGTATAGCTACAATTCACAGCGTTTTGCAGAGCTCTTATCTACAAAGTTCAGGTACAGATATGAAGGCAAGATTACAAATTATTTCCACAAAACCCTTGCTCATGTTCCTGAAATCATTGAAAGAGATGGGTCTATTGGGGCCTGGGCAAGTGAAGGAAATGAGTCTGGAAACAAACTGTTTAGGAGGTTCCGCAAAATGAATGCCAGGCAGTCCAAATTCTATGAGATGGAGGATGTCTTAAAGCACCACTGGCTATACACCTCTAAGTACCTCCAGAAGTTCATGAATGCTCATAAAACATTAAAAGGCCAGAGCTTCACTATTGATTCGGGGGTAGTTTAGGTGACTCCTTGCCACTGGAGGTCTTGGAAAGCAATGATTCAGCAGAACTCTAAATGTATGGCACCTTTGGTGCTGGGTTTATGATGGTGTCTTCCTGCAAGGAAGCAGATTCTTTTTCATACCTGTAGAGGTACAGAGAAGTCTGAAATTTACACTCCCTGTTAAGGTGCTGAGAGGAGTTTATTTAATAAACACTGTGTGTGTTGGGAGTTTCCAAGAGGCAATGCACTGGTGCATTTACCAGTTGTTATATGAGATGAAAGCAGAAACAAATTGCAAAGAAGGGTCTTCATTTTGTTCTGATCATATTGTTTCTAAGGCATAAAATCAAAGTAAACAAGGTTTTATAGAAAGCTTTAGTTTGGAGGGAATATGATTCTGGAGTGTTATGACAGTTGTTGAAAAAGGGAGCATGGCTGTTTGTTTTGTTTGCATTTTTAGAACTATTTTGCTATTTACTTTTTAAGAGGGCTTGGTTATTTTCTTGATGGTTATTTGGGTTTTATCAGTAAAGATTTGTCAGTGAGACACTTGGATAATTGTTTTGGGATAAAGTTCAGTTATTTTTGTTTAAAATACTTACTAAAGATGCAAACTTTGATGTCACATACTCTAGAAATGTTATTATTTAATATATATATTGTAATATTGCTTAGGAATAGATGATGGTATCACCATGCTAATTTACTATATGAAGATATAGGAAAGGTAGCTGAAGTTTTTTTAAAGGTATTTTTATCACAGCCTGTTTACTCTGAAATGCAAACTTGTACTTGTTCTCCTAAATCAGGATTTACAGTGCCTTGTGGTTATCTCATTATATAAAATACATTCCAGCTCTGCTGTGTAGCTTGTTGCTTCATGACCATTTTAGACTTCTATGGTAACTTCAGTATATAGTACAATTTGCATTAGTACAGTTTTATTGAATGAATTCCTGGCCTCACTGAAGTCACCAGTAAATCCTCATTAATACCAGTAGGTGCACAGTTCCACCAAGTGACTTTAGGCACAGCAGTCCCATTTCTCAGGAGATGGTTATTACCTTGACCAGATACATGCCAGCAGGCTGTTTCCCTGACTGCTGCTGCTGTACTCCAGCTGTATCTGATACCAAACTTTTTCACACCTGGGATATACCGCATGCACAGCCTCATTTCCCGGATCTATAAATGAAGGATAATAAAGATAGTTGCTTATATGGCTAGTTAAAAAGCAATACACTGTCTTGAAATGTCTATATACCATATTTTTCAATATTACAGTAGTGTTTCGTTGGTATTTGTCTTTCTGAAGTGATATTTAGTATATTCATAATTCATAAAATTATGATGTTAATTCACTGACATATTCATGAAACATACTCAAGTACCTGAGATGCCTCCAAATCATCCAGCCTTTCAGATTTGCATCTGTGGCTAGGGTGTTACTGTGTTTGGAGTAATGTTTCTGAAACAGGATTAAATGCGGAAACAATCAAAGCGCAGATCTAAAAGAATCCACTTTTTTTTCATTTTGATGTGGCAGAAGTTGGTTTCTGAGTGTAAGTGAATAACGAATTTAAAAGAATTAATGATCTGAGGTTTGTTTTGTAGTGTCTTGTTCATGTTGTTTACTATATTTTTAAGGGTCTGGCATTTACCATTTATGGGCAATTAAAAAATAAAGTTAAGTGCTACTAATTAGTACAAATATTAATGTTATTCTAATTATGCCTTTCTTTTCGTTTCTATTAATTAAATAACTATTTTAAAAATCATCTGTAATTTAGGATTTTAGTTTTCTTTAAACATAATTTAATACAATGTCAAAATCTGCAGTTGAAAATCATGTCTTTTTTCCTAAGCAGTCATAAGGACTACAGCATCTTTTATATGGTGTATCATGTATACCTGCACTTACTGGGTGCTCATTTCTAGACTAATTTTTTAAAAAATTTATTTGAAAACAAGTATTTCCTATACAGCATAAAAACTAGTTTTAGGTAAGTACCATTCTTTACCGATAAATGTAGACCACAAATAGAGCTGTTTTACGGGGAGTATAAATAGCTCTTTAGCAGTTACAGCTTTACAGATATAGTTTTCATATTTGGTCAGCATATATTGCATTATACAAATAGTTGCACACTTTCCTTTTTTCTCTGTATGTATATTTGGGATAGCTGTTTTTCCTTATGTTGTATCCTTGTCTTTGCTTGGATAAGTTAGGGGTCTGTTTAAAAACCTTGACACATCTGATGGTGATTTTCACTCAATTTAAGTGGTATGTATAGTTTTCATTGCCTTTTGCACAGGAGTGAATTTCAAGTAACCCAGAGTCATCCATAGAAATGCATACGTGTCATGGAGTGTGGGACCAGACTTTGTTAATTTTGCACATGTAATTCCAGTGACTCTAACTTGAAACATTGTGAAATTCCAAATTAAATTTAACAGACTGCCAACATAACAACAAGTGATTTGTCTGACTGTCAATCAAAAGGGCTGAATAAGTTTTATCACTGTATATATGATTTTTTAAGACAAGCTTACATCCTGGGGTAACTCATCAAAGTGAACAAAACCTGAGTGCAGACAGAGAAATGCAGTGGCATGTGGCAGTATTCTTTTGTGAAATGTTTTAAGCCATAAAGACACATTTCACACTCTACCAGCTCTGGGCAGGATAGCTGACACAGAGAAGTGCTACTATTTTTTTTTCTTTTCTGTTTTTTCAGACTTGAATCTAGTTTAATCTTCTATTTCCCCATTGTTGACATCTTCTGTAAGTCAGCTGAGAATTCTGAGCTCATTAGAACAAACAACATTGAAGGGGTAGGTACCTGCAAGTGAAGCTTTTGTAAATAGAGCTGAAATAATGCTGCATGCACAGAGCCATGCACTGGAAGGCAAACAAAACCTGACTGCAGACAGGTGCATCATTTGGTTATGCAGCCTATTGTTAAGATTTCTGACTTTGAAGAGGCTTTAGAAATATGGAGACACTTCTATTCATGGAATTCTTTCAAACCTTCACATTCTCTTTTTTACATTAATAATTGGTACAAATCCTTCAGTAATTCACAGTAAATAATTACCACCTTGTTCTGAAACTGTATTGTCTGTAGTTTTTATACAATCACGTTATGTATCTTGTTTTGTTTTGTTTTGTTTTATTCAAGGGCTTTGTATTGTGAATTGCTATGCTATAAATCATGTGAACTATGTTAGAAGCCATGATTCTGCTATCACATTTTTTTTTTTCTCACAGGAATAATTCTATTGTCTTTAAACAAACCAGGTTTGACATTTAGTCAGGTAGTTCAGAAACAAACTCTAGATATTTATGGGATCCTAATTTCTGACTACACTGAGTTATTTGATTTGTTTCACTGCATGGCTTCATAATTTTAATTTTTCTTACTATATTACACTTTCTTATTTCATTAAACCAGTTTAAAATAAAGGTCTTATAAATATTTAAGTTCCTGACTTTTTATTTCTTACAGTTTTTCAATGATGCACATAATTTCCTGGTGGCAGTCTTAGTTTTCATTTGAATTGTGGATGCTTTTCACAGTTAGGCTGTTCTAATTCCCAGAGGCAGCTGTGATTCCAGCCCTGTTCTGGAAATCACTAAATTAACACAAATGAAGATTACTCTGTGAATATCAGCAGTCCTTCCAGCACTCTTCCTCACAGGCAACTGTTTGACAGAACACTAAACTGATATAAAACCAGTTTTATTTAGTCTGTAAATGTCTTTTGGTTCATTTACAAATACCATCCCAGATTTTATGTAAAATCAGCCTTGCACTGTTATCACCATTCTAATATATTAAGTGTCTTTACTGGTTTCTGTGCATCCTTTGCATCCAAGTTTGGCTCCTCACTATAGGTTGAGCTGTAAAAATTAGTTCCAATCTACCTTTCAGTCCATTATTTGTAGCTTAGCTTTATTCTAGGTCAGAAAAATTTTTGTTTCTTCCCTACAATGATCTCTACAGGTTAAAAGATGTATGTAAACCAACTGGTTTGACTAGAACTAATGACAAGCAAATTAAGCTACCCGATTTCCTGTGTAATCAGATAACTAGACATCTAATATCTGACTTTATATCACCAACTTATCTTTTTCATCTAACCTCAAGTAAAAAAATGTTGGATGGAAAAAACCAGAGCCCATATAAAACAAAAAACTAAACCTCAGAGAGTTTTCTGGTAAATTAGGATGATTTAACTAATTAACTCCTAAATCTGTAATAATTGACTGAATTTTGCTATCCATGTCCTCCTGTGGGGATAAGATGAAGAATAATGAGGCCTGTCACTGCTCTTCTTCAGAGTACTGTTTTAGGGGACTGAATATGGTGTAATTGTCCAGCAGTTGACTGGCTGCAACTCCTAAGTGTTTCCGTAAATGTTTAAGGAGCTTTTGTACCTTCTGCATCTAGCTTAATATTGTCCATGAAACAAAGACACATTAGAGAGGAGTTAATTAGCAGCTTTCCTAGTAGCATCAAGAGAGAGGTCAAGAGGTGCATTTTTAATGCTCTTCCTCTGGAGATGGGCATTCTGAGCACGTGGACAAGTAACTACCACCTCCACAAAGGCAGTCCTGCACATCTGTGGAGCGGCCAGTGCCCTTTCTTCCTGTATATGTTTATGTATTGAGAAACTGGAGAATTTATAACGTTATTGTCTGGCTTTTTTCCAGAGTAAAAATGGGCTCCAGTGCCACAGTTTTCAAAGCAGAGACAACAACCTGGAGTTTGATTTTCAAAGGCTCAAGCTGTTCCCAAAAGTTAGTCTTGTTTGAAATGGAATAGGGTAGGAAGTCAAATATGGAGGGAGCTGTCGCCACCAATCATGAAAAAGTAAGCCAATCCTTCTGTCTTTAATACATAGGGTCCAGCAGTAAATAACTTAAAAAATTCCTTTTCAACCTGAATTCAATACTTTCCTTCTGCTTTGGGCTCCCAGTTGCATTATTTCCACTCCTTTCAATGGTCTATTGGTGCAATGAGTCACTGTGAAGTATAACACATGCTTTAGTGCTACCAGTAAAGTTTGTGCTGTGCCTTTCCTGTAAATTAATCAGGTACTTCAAGGTCCAAGCACCTTTCTATAGCAGTAAAATCCATACATTATTCTCATAGAAGCTGATAATAGTAATACAGTGTTACTAAAATCTGTCTGGGAACCATGATGCTGCTTATTGTGCTTACAAAACACACAGGTCAGTTGGATGCAGATACAAGAGAGATTTACTTCTGCACTCAAATCTACTTCATTTTATCTGTTCATTCTAACCTGCCTGAGCAAGAAACATCTTGTATTGATTAGCTGGTTTTGAAGACAATGAATGCTTTTAAAGTACATGACTCAGGAAATTAAGTACTCTCTGCAGTCTTGAATGCTACGTCAAGTGTCTTCTATACAGGCTGAAGTTTGTATACCTCTTTATGTTCAAGTTCTTTCAAGTATTTTCTACTTTACTTACAACTTCTTTTTCTTGCAGTAGCTACAGTCTCTGAGCTGTGACTTAATGCTGCTCGTATAGCCTTTCACTGTAAAGCTGGGATGTGGTTTAACCAAGCAATTTTCCCTTCCTACTCAAATAAACCATACATTTAAAAAAAGCACAGCTCAAATATACAATACACTGATGCTATGGGCCCAATGAGGTATAACATAAAGTCTGACTGTGAATTGCTTTTTTCATAGCCACAGTGTTAAAGAACAACAGCTCAGGTAAGATCTGGAAGGGGCCACAATGTGTGCTTGTGCTTGCCACATGCTGAGCAACTGTTGTCAGCTCCCAGGGCTTCAGGGAGTCACTGCAGCTGTAGGAGTCAGCTCTGGAAATTCGGAGTTGCTCCCAACATGCTGCAATCACATGACCAGTGCCACAAGGCTTTATCTCAGGCTGAATGTCACTTCTGCTAGGCCAGTGTCAAACCTTCCCTTTACAAAATGTTTCCATCCTTTTCTTTGTCTGCACTAGCAGACAAATTTGTCATACAGTGTGCTGTCCAAGGAACTCGAGACAATGATAGTAACAGAGAGGTAACAGGCAAAAACTCAGACTGGATATTGCCAGGGAATTCAATAATTATGGGGAGCCCAATAATTGTGGGGAGTCCTTTGTTGTTGTAAAATGGCAAAGTGGCAAGGGGTGGAGTTTTCTTGTGTGAGTATATTGTCCCTTTTTGTTGGTGTTGGGAGGATGTGGCTTTCATGTTGGTGTGGATTTTTTTTGTTGTTGATGTAAATAAGTGCATGATGAACATATATTTCAATGACAATTCAGCTCACTAAGACCCATGACTAACTTACAAAAGGGGATGTTGACTACTGAATTTCATCAGTTTGAAGGGACTTTACATGAGCCTGATGTTAACTTACTCCTTGGAAAAACACATAACACTATATACTCTGAGCTTATGTAAAGTAACAAGACAAAGGAAATGGGAAGCTGGCATTGAAATCTATGCATTTATACCCATATCAGGCCATAGAGATGGGAATCAGGGTGATATACTTCCCATTTAGAAGCTCCATCCAAACTTTAAGCTCCCTCAGCACACGAAAGGGTTGTAAATGGAAACTTTGTATGGTTGCCCTTTACTTTTCCTTGCTGTTGGCTTGGGGTAGTAAGGTTTTAAGGCGAGTACTGTGCAGACACATCTGTGCTAACAGGAATACTGTGCTCCACACACTGCTGTGTAAAGGAGTGGCTGCTCAGGGTCTGCACATAGTGATCAAATAGCTGACAGCTGCTCCTGTTTTTCTTTTTTATTCAGGGATCCAGCATGAGAGTTGGACTGTGAATACTGAGCTATTATTGTTGGCGCACAAATGTTGAGCTGCTGGTATTGATTTTCTGAAAAGATGTTTGGAACAGTAATAAAAATAAAAAATAAAGTCAAGAATGATGAGGCTTTACAAATAGCCAATAAAAGAATCCACAAAAAACTTAGTAAACTCTTGGGCTATTCAACCTTGACAATGTCCTTTTCAATCTGAATCCAATCTTCTCCTCATGTTTTGAGCAGCCAACTGCATTTGTTTCTACCCTCACAATGCTCCACTGGCTCAATGAATCACTCTAAGCTACAGTTTGCACTTCTAAGCTTTCACACTCTACACAGTCACCCTGGGAAAGCAGAGAAAGAAATGGGTAGCGGAGGACTGGGAGTAAATGATAAAAGTCCTGTGCATCAGAAGGAATTTCTTTTGAAGTCAATGGAAGTTCACAGCATGGGGTGGCTATGAAGCTAGACCCCTTATCAGGCTTCATATGGACCTCCCAAGCATACATGCTGCCCTTTTGTAAACTTTAGGATTTACAGTGTTTGATTTACCCATGAATACATGAAAAAATGCAGTTGTTTTTATTATAAACTTTATTACCTTACTAAATTTTTTAAAATACAAACACAAAGCAGTTGATGATCACAGTAGTTTACAAAAAGCAATTTAATTTTTACTGTGATATGATATTCCACAGCTGTAGTCAAAACTGACATATAATCATTCCATAACTCTCAAAATAAAAAATTAATTATCCAGAATGAAATGCTCCATATGTAAGCTTTCCATAATGGAAGTCCCTGAAGAAAACTGACCTTCAGTGTCTGAATATTTCATTATTTCTGACACAAGGGACTTAAGCCACTACTTTTGTTTAAAAACAGAGTAATTAGTCTCATTTCATTACACCAACATAAAACTGAAGTAATGCAGCTATAAATTAGGTAAAATATTTCTAGAACTACTGACTAGGATAAAAAATTAAAATGGGCAATATAATGTTCTTTATGGACAGATGGTAACAGCACTGACTACATGGGATAATGTCTTATTCTACCAGCAGTTCCATTAAACTTACTGGGGAGTAAGTTATAGCATAACAGAGCACACAGTTTAGCAGTATCTAGTTGTGTGTTTGCACAGTGCCCTCTAGGATGGGGTCCCCGACTGGATATACACATAAGAGACAGAATAAATTAATGTGCTCTGAAATGTAACAAAAACATTGAGATAACTGAAATAAGAAGCTCTCTTTGAGCTCCAATATCCCACTTTGCTTCAACATTGTTGCCTTTGCCTGTGATTTAATTTCCTCCCAGGTGAATACAAATCAGCAGTGTAAATCTATTCAAACAGCCTCCGAAGAAAGGACTTTTTTGTTGGCGTTGATAACTTCATGGTTTTCTTTTTGCGCAATGGTTTCATGGGTTGCTTTTTCAGGCACACCACCTTTTGGGGGGTTTGTAGCCCTTTATTAAGCTCAACGTGCTTGTTGCAGAAGTACTTGACATTTGCTTCTGAGAGGTGTAGAAGCATGGTTTCGGAGAGATCCATGCACTGCGCGTGCACCCAGTGGCCAGCCCCACTGGAACACAGGATCATTGCAGGCTTGTTGAGTTCCGTCGAATAGAAAGGGACCCAGGTGTTAATGTCAATGTTGCAACTGGCACAGCAGGTGATCCAGTAGCCTGTTTCTGATTCATCTTCTTCATCATCTTCATTGTAAGTATCAGCATCATCAGTGTCAAAGCTATGGGCTTCAGCACTAAAACAAAACTCCTCCGAATCTTCAAACGGAGTAGAGTCTCCAGGGTCTTCACTTGACGTCTGACTGCAAATTTGTGTCATCAATTCTTCTTCCTTGTCCGCTTCTGCTCCTTTGCATCTCAAAATGTAGAAGTAGTTTGCATCTGGGATTAATTGTTTGTTGGCCCCTGGAATGCCCAGCAAAATAGACCCTTTACCCATATCACAGCCAAACCACATTCTGCAGTGTTTAATATCTGGTGTCCACTCTGGGCTCATGCTTTCAACAATCTCTATCTTACTGTCTTCCAGAACTATGGTGTTACACACCAACCGTTTCTGGTTGTCAGCGTGGTAGCCACCAACCAGGACAAATTCGGTATCACTGATCTGGGTCACTATAGCACTTGACACTGATATCCCCCCTGGCAGGATAGTGCAGCTCACAGCTGGGCTGCCCAGGGGTAGATCAATTTTTAGCTTGTACAAGTTGGGGGACCTGGTGTTATTTTGAAGTGAATGGCCTCCCAAGATGTAGATTGTGTCACCTCTGGCAATTGAAACGTGAAAAGAAAGTCCATCTTGAAGCTCTGGAAGTATGTATGATGTACAGCATCCAAACTCAAAATCAATGAGAAACACAGAGGGCAAACAGTCAACTACGCTGTTCCATTTTTCAGTGGTTCTCTGTGCAAGAGGAGTATAGGACCTCCCTCCAAATAGAACACTCATACTTTTTCCCCGGCTATGAACTACATTTATTGTATGTCCATATCTAGCTTCAGGCACATCTCCACCCAGGTCTTTCTCTATGCATTGGAATGTCATTTTCTTGCTAGTTTTGCTTACCAGACTCATAAAGTAAATCTTATCAGAAAGGTCATTGTTAGGTGTTTTACCACCATGGATGATATACTGGTACTCATCAGACCTTGCATTGCTTCTAAGCGTGCAAAGAGCAGGGTAGCGGAGAGGGGGAAGGTAACACGAGTCTTTAGAGAAAAAGGCAGGCTTCATTTTGAGCTCATTCTGCTTTATATCGAGGAGGAAAACACCAGTGGGGCAAGATCTCTTTGGCCATCCTTTCTGGCCAAAAAAGAAAACGTGCCCATCAAAATTCAGGAGAGAGAAGCCCGGCTGAAGCAAGGATGAGTTATTGACAGTGGATACCATCTGCAGCGACATTTTGTCTGTTGACTGGGCCATACCGTGTCTGAGGAAATAAAAGAACCAAAAGACAAAGATCAAACATTAATTAGAGACTATCACAATTATTTAACAGAACTTGAATAAATCCTATGGAACTTGGTCTGCAGGTCACTCTCTAAGACCCAAGAAGACACACTTTTTTTTGTTTCAGGAGATGAATCAAGCGCGAGGTGTGCCCCGGTCCCGCGGTGTTTTGGGGATTTTGTGCGCACTGTGTGCTGTTGGCACCCGGAGCCCCGCACACGGCGCGGCCGCAGACCCGCGCTGGGGCGGCTTCCTGGGGCGGGCGGCCGCTCCCACGGGAACGCGGCCCCGCGGGCTGCTGGGGCCGGTAGTTCCCGCTGGGCTACCCGGCCCGTCCCTGCCCGGCCCGGCCCGACCGCCGCNGCCGGGGTTTCCTGCCCGTTTATCCCTCCGAGGCGGGCGGGAATGCCGGGCTGGAGCTTTCCGGATGCGGCGGACCCGGGGCCCCGGGGCTGCGGGAGCCGCATCTGCCGCGCGGCCCTTCGTCCCGCGGGGCTCGGGCTTGCCCGGGGTGGCAGGAGGCTCCCGCCCATACCGGCCCAGGGCCAAGTACTCAGTCGGCTGGAGGACGGGCGTGAGCGCAGACTTGGGACTGCGCGTTTTGATTACAAGGAAAGCGTCAGGATCTGTTGACTGCATTTAGGAGCAGGCGGTGCCCGCGGCGTTTCCAGCGCCGCAGGGCCGAGTGGAAGGCAGAGGCCGCGGGTGCCAGGCGGGATCTGCCGCTGGTGCTGAACAGCCCGCTTGGGGTCTGGGGGGCTTGCGAGTCCCGCTGCTGCGGGTCTTCAGCGTGCTCGGATCCCTTGTCTTTCTTTCATCTCTGCTCTTTGCTCACGCTTTCATGAGTAGGTTTCAAGGGGTATGTTTTACTTTTATAAACCTGTTTGTTTGTTTGTTTGTTTGAAGTCCGAAAAGAGTTAATGTAACCAGCTTGGATATTAACTGTGAAAGAGCTTTGGAGAGCACAGACACCAGTGAGGGAAATAACTGGCTGATTCATCGGCAGCGGCCTTTGGTGAGAGCAAACTTCTGCCCTCTAGTAAATGTCCAAGTTCTCTGTTCCAGCCTTCACAAAATCCCCAGAATTTAAAGGTATGAACTAAATATTAGGAAAAAAAATCCCTAAATCCCTCTACATTTTAAAATGTAATTCCTTGTTTTCAAATCTTCAGGCTTCATATTTTCCTTGTTGTTGCTTTTCATTTTGCTGTAACAACAAAAACAAGACACACACAGTTTCTTTTTTAAAGGAAAGATTGGTATCTTCTAGTTATGTGTCATCAAAACCTGGGGGAATCTGAACAACATTGTGTACAGGAAGAGTCGCTGTAAAAACATGGGAACTGATGGCACTGGCTACATCAATTGCCATGTTGTACCATATTGCTGCACTGCCTGCCCGCACACCAGTACACAAACCGTGTGCTAAAATAGGGATCTGCCATGGAGTGTTTTTCAAAGGTGAGATGTTTTCAGAGTAGGCATAACCATTACTGAGTCTGCTTGAAAAACAATCCATGGAATGGCTGTCTTACGTTGTGGGATCTTCTAAAGGTCATGGTTGAGTTCTGTTCACTGTGTAGCCTAACGCCTCTGCCCTGAAGGTGGTAGTTTTTTCTACATTTAGAATCCTTTTCAGAAGTACTGTGCTGTAGGTGAAGTTCGGTTATAAGTTAATTATATTAGTGAACCCTTTTCTGAGCATGTCAGTATACAGAGCAGGTTTTGTCCTTATTATGCATGAAGGAAGACTTACGAAGTTATTTACCTTCAGGTGATATGCTAAATAGGAATCTGCTGCTTGTTTCTTACAAGCATTCAAAAATGGCATTGTCAGAGGAGCTTGCACTAAGTTGGGTTTACTGGATTAGATGTCATTTGTCTCTTCTTTCATATTGTCTGGTTACTTAGGTTCTTTGATTTTACAGGATCTTAGAAAAGTAAAATGTCTTACATACTGAAGATGCCATAAGAAAATTTCTGTTCTATATGAGGAAATGGGAGTTCTTTATTTTGTACCAGTACTGTTCTACATTTGCTGGTTTATAGTTGAAGTCTAACAAGAGTATTAAAGGTGGCGAACAATTTAACAGACATATCGGTATGCATCTTATATTTTTACATATACTTAAAGAATCTCCAACAATGACAATTGTTGGTATCCACAATGTCACAAACTGTTTCCCAAATACTGAGCAGTACTCAGTTCTGAAGAGTTTACTCACTGAAGAGTCTGCAGATATAGAGTGGAGAAAAGATCAGTGAAAATGATTTGAGTGATAGACACACAGAACGTACTGGTTAAACACCCTTTAACACACTTCCTTGTCACTTCATAATATTTCTTGAACTTTACATAAGCAAGCAGTTCAGTAAGTATTGGAGGGACTATTTATCTGAGACTTTGGGACAGAAGTAGCTCCTTAGGCACTGGCTGGAATTGCTTTGGCTTTCCATGTTTTTTGATGCTAATTACAGTGTGTTAATACAGTGTGGTTGCTCTTTGGCTATGCTGACCTCCACCTCTAACCTTCCAATGCCACCAATTCCTTTGGGCCATGGCTCATCTAACCCTGAACAGCTTTGGGGAACCCAAAAGGTAAAGATCTAACCTTACAAGCAAAGAGTTCAAAGTACTTTCTTGTGGCTTTATGCTCAAAACTGTCACTGTGGAGTTGGATTAGCATTACAGCTAGTGTAGAGGGCAACAGATAAATGCCTTTGTTGTGGTGCAACATAAAATATCGGGGAAGAGACATTACAAGGAGTAAAGACAAATAAGGGGGGAGTTACATAAACAATTACCAGTTATGATGACACGCGTCATGCTTCATCATATTTGGTGTTTTTAGAAAAGGTTAAGATGTAAGGATTATACAAATAAATGAGAATCTCAGCATTTTATAAGCCCTGTGTTTGGGAAGCAGTAGATACCTGAGCTAGAAGCTAAGCTAACAGAAAGAAGAAAACTAATATTCTCCCTGTGTTTATTTTAAAATCAAACAGTATTTTGAGCAGGTTTTTTTCAAGTAAGAGTTGTTTATATGGCAAGAAGAGATTATAAAGAATTCAGATTTAGGTAGATGCGCTGGGAGATACATTTATAGAAGGATCAAATGAAGAGAGAAGGATTTTTTTTTAAAAAAAGGCACTAGCTAATGTAATTTGAAATGTACTTACTATGGAAATAGATGGACATAGTTACAATTTTGGGTGGTGTACCATTTCAGAAACCATATTAAGTGTTCACAGAGAAGTACAGGATGAACATCTTTTTAAAGACAAGACCTAAACAGCAAGTGACGTTTCGTATACCTTTGGATATTCTTCCTTGTCTTCTGGCTTCTCCTATGGAAGCAAGTCTCCCACTGGTTTTTTGTCCTAGTTCCTAGTAAATCTAGGGTTTATGAAATGTCACAGATGACAATGTTTAGGCACTGAGTCACTCCCAAACTGTGTTTTATTATTTATTGTCCTCTTTGACCCTATGCAGAAATGGTTTGCTCACCTGTGTGCTTTGCCTGTTACCCAGTTAGGCAGCAGAAATATTCTAATCAGGAGAACAGTGACTAATCAGTGCTGCTGTTTAGTGTGACCTCTCATATTTTTCAACATTGAAAGTATTATTTATAATAATTTCACAGTAATTTGAATGCTATGAAATAATGAATGATGAATGAGTTGATCTTATGAACTGTAGCAAACACAAAGAACCTTTATTCATTTATATAAAAGTGAGATATTTGAGCTGTATTGAGTGGACACTGAGAAAATGGAATGCAGGATAGCATGGAGTCTTACTTAGTAAACACCCATTGGTGACCATTAAATTAATTAGTTTGCAGTTATTTTGTTGTGAACACAGATATCTGTGATAGAATTAAATTGATTTTGCGGTATTGCATTTTTTTCTCTGACAGATCTGTTTTTTCATTTCCAAAACAGAAAAGCATACCCCTGAAAAGCAAGTGCTGTTTCCAAATTCTCCACAATCAAAATCATCTCCAGACACAGAGAGAGGTTTGAAGTCCTCCATAAGGAAGCTTAAGGAAGACAATCTTTGATATAGTATTTCTGAAAACGTTTGCTAAGTGTATCAACCAAGTTTGCTCTGGGCAAAGCAGTAATTTAGACGTACCTGTCTGATAGTGGTTTTTTGCGTCCTCCGTAATCTTTCTGTGTGACTTGGATTCGAACGTGAGCAATGTGAGGAATCTTCTGTGACAACACAGGGGGCTTGTGGCATGGAGAGACAGCCTGATGGAGGGGAATCTATCTGCTTAATTTGCAGATGTGCTCCTGAGAACTCGATCTGCTGTGGCTAACTGGCTGTGACTGGTTTTTTTTTCTTTCCTCTCTTGTCTTCAGATGGCACAACAAGGAACCCATCAGCCTCCAGAAGCTTTAACTCTTTGCAGTAGAACAAGGTCAGAGTGACAGCAGATGCCTCTTACATTGTAAATATCTGCAGCATTTGCTTATTTATGGTTGAATTTTTTTACACTGGTAATCCTATCAACCTTGTGATCATCTTCAGAATTTTTCAGTGCTATTTAAAAATTTAATTTAAAATAAATTTTGGGTTAAAAGAAAAAATAACTTCAATAGGTAGTAAAACAACTCTTGCTGATTGGCATACTGATTTCCCCAGGAATGCTCTACTACAAGTGGGCAATGACATTGAAACAGAGCAAAGGAAGTGGCAAATGCATGCAGTTCGGTGAGTGAGGGCTGACTAAAAGTCCAACTCAAAGTCCACTGAAGTAATTAGAAATACCCTTTTTCTACTTCAGTGGCCTTCTGATCAGACCTTAAAAGACTAATAAAACTTTGCACCCTTCTGTGGCATTTTTCATCAGTTTCACAGTGCTTTTCTCCAGCAAAAAACAATGAGATGCTGGAAGTCCACTGGGAACATATGCTTTCAACAGCTAGCAATGCTGGGGCACAGAGGATAAGCCACTTGCATAACACAGCACAGCAAATAAACAGAAAAACCTGGAAAACAATTTACTCTTCATAGCTCCCTGCTTTTGTTTTCCTGGCCCTACTTAACCCACTCCTGAGTTACAACATCTGCTGCACAGTATTTTAGAAATATCTCAACTCCCATTTGAAACTACTGTGAGAATAGAACTAGAAGGAACTTGAAATGGAATTTGATTAGTACAGCAAAGCAAACATACCAAATGTTTGCAAAAATTGTCTTGAGACATCAAATAACTGTAATGCAGATAGGATGTGGTGATGTTTCTCATCTGAAATACAACAATGCTAAGGCACTGTGCCCTGTAGCATCCATATGGGCCTTTTGCTTCTCTACTGAAACAAAGATAAAAGGAAACTAGTGCAGAGTTGAATGCTGAAGAACTCCCCCCAAATTTAAAGGCATTCAGGTCACATCTATTTGTATTTTCAGTAGGGCCTAGATAATACTTGACAGCTTAGATCTAAGTGTTTGACATATTCTGACCCTTGTTTGGGACTATGATCAAAGATCTACTGGCAAAAAAGATACAAATGTTTACATGAAAAATCTGGTCCCCCAGTTGTGTCACTTTAATATTTTACATTCATTTTACTGTCTTTCTACCAGTTGACATGCCTTATCTTTAGAAATTCTTTTTCCAATTACCGTGGTTGAGAAGATGGAGAAATTAAAGTTTTTTGGCAACAGAATGTCATTTTTGGGTGAGGACATGGTCTGTCCAAGCTGGTCTCTTTAACTGTCAATGACAAAGTGTTTTGGAGAAGCTGCAGCAAATAGCTTTAGAATAATGTATCTACACGGTAGGGAAATTAGGTTCAAAACTGTCCAGGTCATAGCAAGAAGATCTTGGATTTCCATCCTGAATTTAACTGGCAGAGAACCCATGTGAAAAGGAATAAATAAACTTTTCTTCACAATTTCTATTTTAATAACATTGACATGGGTAGTATGTTTTCAGCAGATTGCTCACTGTTACGGAAATGCTTTATTTCACTTGATTTTCTTCTTCTAGAATTAATTTCTTAAAATAATATGTTTTTTGCATCTTCTTCATCCCAAATCATTCCAAATTGCATTGAGATGTTTCCAGGCTTTTCAGCGTATTTTCTGCCAGTAAAACACAGTCATTTCTGAGCTGAAATGTAGCTGGCTTCCTGTGGGTTGCAGTAATGCACTCCAGCTCAGCAGGGAAAGGGAAGGCTGTCTTACTCATTTGTGTAGCGTTTGCCAGCCAGAATGCAAATATGCTGGATGTTTAGCCAGGACCCACAGGCTGAAACCTGTAAAAAAGGGCACAGGGAGTCCAGCATCCTACAGTCTTCAATTTTCTGTCTCATCTAAAACTGACAGTAAACAGTATTTAACGTGTGAGAGAGAGGGCTTTATTTGGAAATCTTATCTAAAATATCTAATTGAATCCAGCTGTGCTTTGACTGTCAGATCCCAGACAATCGCATTCCAGGGTGCAGTGGCTACCATGGTTTGGACGAAATGGTACCCTTGCCATAGGCCTCCAGGTTGTCTTTAAAGGGAGCAGTACTCTCAAAGCTATTGGAAATTCATTTAAAAAAATTCTGCTCAGCTATGGGACTGGCATAATAGCACTGAAATCCAACAGGATCAATATGCTTGCTTGCAATTAAAGCCCTTGGATATATCCTTTAAAAGCTCATACGAGCTGGGCATTAGAGGCGCATGTTTTTGTCCATCTAAAGGTCAGCTCTCAGGCTCAGTAATGCACTCAGGCAAGCAGATGCAGCTCCCATCTACACAAATTGCTGATGCATTAAGTGTGTGCCCCTAAGGCGTCCTGCTGAAGGCAATGGCAAACATCCAGTTGATTTTAACAGGATTAGCATCGTAGATCACATTGAATTGTGAGATGTTGGAAGGAACCTCATCTGAAAGTTTTTGTCCTTTGTAACTTTTAGTTTGTTCCCCCAGCTGGGTTCACCTGCACCTGCTCATGGCCAGAGCTTGCTGCGGTTGGGTTCTACTGGAGCTCTGCCTCCCCACAGGTGGTGGTAGCAAGGAGGAGGAGGGAGAAAAGTAGGGCAGGACAGTAGAGCAGCGAGGGCTTTCTTCCAAACTGTAGATTTGCAGATACCTAGACAAGAAGGAGGCAGTTTCCTGCCTTCAGGAAAATGGGTAGCCTTCCTTTGCTGCCTGACTCAAAATGTTTTATGTCTTTCTAAAGCAGGAATTCCCAGAATCACTCCTTTCTCTTGGCCTACTTTTAAAGCACTGTCCTGGGATGTTTGTTACGGCAGCAGCCACGGTCGGTCCATGGCTAACAACAAGCATTTGTTGAGGACAGGCTCAAGTTCCAGCCTTGTCTGCCTCTCTGCTCCGTGGGGGCTGATGATCTGCACTGCAGGCTGCAGCTAGGCGTAGCGGGTGTGGGAGTGCCCTGCTGACATCTGCTTTTGCACAGTGGAGGAAGCACGGCTTTCTGGGCCATTTGTGAGCGTGTTTCTGATGAGGCTGTGCTTTCATGGTTGCATAAGTAACTACAACAGGCTGCCAAAAGGGCAATCCTGCATCCTTCCCTTGCTCCCACTGCACGTTGCACCGTCCCCTTGTGCATGCACTCATGATCGTTCAGCTGTATGGCAGATCAGAAAATGTCTTTAAAAGAGAACATTTTCTCTGTTTACTTCCAGGTTTTGTATTGTGCGGGAGCACGGGACCCTCGTACAACGAATCAATGTGATTTCGCAAGAGTCCATTTATTGTTTACATTACTCCATTCTTATGCATTTCTACAACTGTAGTTCACGCGATCACACACAACCTGATTGGGTCTCCCGCATTGTCCACGCGCCGTGCATGCAGCCTTCAGGACACCTGATTGGTCTCAGTCCAGGATGGTGCAGTCCCTCTTCACCTGTTTTTGTTATT
Source organism: Pomatostomus ruficeps (assembly GCA_013400735.1). NCBI lineage: Eukaryota > Metazoa > Chordata > Aves > Passeriformes > Timaliidae > Pomatostomus > Pomatostomus ruficeps. Next base: position 172,971 of record VYZT01049401.1, read on the forward strand.
CTCTCTTCTACTGTCTTCGTTCCCAATTTAGAACTGCTTGCATTCCTCAGGCCCTGATAAGGGTGCTGAAGATAACTTGGCTGGGGCACCCTGACCGGATTCTCATGCCTTACAACAGTATTGGTAGTTTATTTTGTCTGCCCAAGAGGTGGGGTGGAGTGGTAAACCAGGAGGTGAAGAGGAAGCGAAGGTGGTGGTGGCCTTTTTGGGAACAGCCAGAACCTGAATAGATTTAAAATGATTCTGAGTACATTTGTCTGATTCTTTTTGCAAAGGTGCTACCGCATTCTTCATTGCTGTACCAATGGTGGTTGGTTGAAGGTGTAGTTACTGTGATAGCTCTGTAGGGAAAAGAGATGGGGCATAGTCCAGTGGTAACAGAATATAAAATTTAAAAATAGTGCATTTATGTTCAATCTGGTTTTTGCAGACATAGATTATAAAATCTTGATAACAGGTGTACCTAGTGGATATTTTCCATGAACTTATGGGTGAACTATTAAAAAAACGTGTATTAATTAGCCTTTTTTAAAAATTGAGAATGACTTTTAGGAGAGCAAATTCATGGTGTGAAAACCTGACTTGAACCTATGCCAGAAATGCTAGAGAATTTTTCTTCTCTCCCCAAAAAATTAAATTATGTAAGATTTTACTGAGTTTGTAGAGAGGATTAGCTTATTGCTCTTTCCATTTAAAAATTCATAATCTTGGTTTTTCTTTCATTGCATCTATTGTATTTTTAAGAAACATAAAGCACTTAAAAATGCAGCATAAACCAGGAAGTCTATATTCCACCACATTTTGTGTTGTTTAATAGAACTAATCAGTGTGTAATTGAAATCATGCAAATACTCACTTTACCTGCCTCTGTGACTCAATGCAGAGATTTCTGATTTGTCTTAAACTACTCAGAAGAAGACTGCGTTTTGAGAAATGAAATCGATTTTGCACAATCTGCTGATGATCAGCAAGGCTTAATGAATGATTGCCTCAAGAAACCTCATTAAAGTCATTTGGATGGATGAGCAGGAGTGAAAGGCAAAAAGCAGAAAGCATAGTTGCTGCTTGAATGCATCACTTACTGATATTTGACTCTAGAACTATCCAAAGCCAACACAAAGAAAGGATACTTTCCTTGACACTTCCAAGTTAGTTTGATTCCTTTTGGGAAAAAAGAAGATAAGTTTTTGATTTTAGTAGTAGCTATTCTTCAGCAGAACAATGCAGTAATTTCATTCCTAGCAGTGTCATTGTATCCACTTCATAAATTGTGGAGGATTCCAATCCATTATTGTGTATTTATTTTTTCAGGACAGTTTAAAGAAGTCATTCCCTTAAGACTGTGAATTGGGGGATTGCTGAAGCCTTTTACCTACTTAGAATCTCCTGGTTAGCTCCTTACAAAGGTGAGAGTCTTCTGGTCAGCCTGGTTTCAGCTGTTCACCTCACAAAACTTCTCTGCAACTGGCACAGTATGGTGATCATTTAAGAGAGATTCTGATAGGTGGAAAGCAGCAGAAAACAAAGTGGAATGACAATGAAAAATACCAAAGCCTTGATGGGTTGGGATAAGTTTTTGAGCACCCCCCTTGTAGCATCCGTCCTAACCACATTTGCAGTTTCAGGGATAGTAGATATTCCCCACATACCATCCTCTGCACTTGCTTTCATTTAGGGCCGTGCTACAGCACTGGGCAGTTCTTCAAAATAATTGGAAATGGAGGACAGGCAATTCTAGCTGCCAGTCTCTGCTCTCTGTTGCTTGAGAGAGTGGCTGTTTCTCTGACAGAACCTAGGCTTTCATTAGGACCAAGCTGGTTTTTCCTCTCCCTGGGGAGATGGTTGTGTAGACCTCAATAACAGCTGTGTGAGGGAATATCTGAAGTGAGGTTTCCCAAATTCTGTAGGACGTAGAAGCTGCACAGCAGGGTAAGAATTGAGATACATCATTTTGGTACCACCTGGTCTGGGTGCTATATCTCAGGCTGATGATCTGGTGGCTGTAGAGCATGGCATTCACTGAGAAAGCTGTCATGCAGCTCATTAAGGATATGACTATTCCCCCAAATTGCATATTAATTTTCTAGTTTCCTGGAGCATTTTAGAGTGAAGTAATCTAAGAGTTGCTGCCACTAACCTGTTTTTAAATAATTTAAATTCTTGGTGACTCATTTTTTAAATCTGTTATTTGGAATAATATTTATTTGCTCTTCCTTTTGGGAATATTGTTAAGTTTATTTCCTTAGTGTTTGTAAGGGATTTGGAGATCCTAGACACCAGACTGCAAAGAAAAACAAGAAGTTGTTATTAACATTTTCTTGATTAGATACATTTTTTTTTCTTTTACAGTAGCCTTACAAATCACAACACTATTTCAAGTAATGATTTTAATAATTTAGCCATAATAAGAAATAGAAGGCACTGCTTATCTCTGAAAGCACTGTAGTGTACATAAACAACTCTGAGAGTCTGTTGAGTTATATCCTGCTTGGTCAGTCCACAGAGAAATTAATAATGGTTGGATTTTTATGAAACATTAGAAAACTTAATCTTTAAGTCATGTGGGTGTGCATGTATTTTGATATCTTCAGAACATTAGTCTTCCTTGGAAGCAGGCAATCCAACAAAATTGAGGTTTTATGTTAGAAATCACGCTTTATTTTCTTTCCGGTCTCCAAACAATTATTTTTCAATCTTATTTAACTTCACTGTCAGGTTGGCAGCCTTTCCTTAGTGTAGTTGATTTGAAGATTTGCTGAAGAATTAAGCTTTCATGCCCAAAATCCACTTCTTAGTGTTGTGGTAAGTCAAGAGAGGAAACACAAGAACACGTGCAAATCAAGTATTTAGTGTATAATGTGTTCTTTCATCTTGATCAGGTTTATGTATGCAAACTTATTCTATTAGTGTAGACCTATGTTTATAAAAATGAGTAATATGGGTAACTATTTAGCATCATGCAGCAGTTAACATGCATTTACACAGTTTTTATGAGTAAAGGGCAATGTTAACTTCAGCAGACTTCACTGAGGGCTGTTTCAGGGCCACTACTTCCCGTAGTTTGGTTAAGCGATAAAGGTGGGCTGGAAAGCTGTTGCTGTGTGGCTGGAAAGTGGAGCTTTCTTCCTTTGGCTCTCAGCATTTGTTCCCTTCTCAAGAGTGGTCCTCACATTCCTGCATGGCTGTCCAGGTGCACCATGCTCTCCCCGTCCTGTGTGCTGCCTAAGCATACACACACACATACACACACCCACACACACACATGTGCCATTGTGATTTAACATGTGGTCCAAAATCTGGGTTTGTGGCTTTGATGGTACAGTGAGCGGTGCACCTGGAGATGATGGATTCAGTCCAAACTTTGAATGTACAGGTGTGTCCTGCTTGTTAAATGCAACATGCTCATGAGGGGTGTCGCTGTTTCTGCAAAGAAGTCTGAAAGACTGAACAACTTATGGGAATGAACACCACCAAGAGAAGGTGGCACTTCTGTGACTCAAGGTCATAAATTTCAAGCATAAATGATGACAATTTCTCCCTTTGTTCTTAAAATTTCTATGCCCATGTGAATTTTGGGAGAAATGTTGAGTAAAATTCCACTGACAAGATCAGAACTTCACAAGGAGAGAAGAAAAATTTTACTTTCTAGTACCCACCTCTGTGAACTAGGGACTCTTCTGTTGATTTGTTTTCTGCCTGCAGATATATATAGCTCTTTTCTTTCTATTGCAGAAGCAGCCTACTAAAGCAGATATACCTGTTCGACATTCAAGGTGTGGATGATCATGGGAGAACAATTGTTAAAGAACAGCATCCTTGATCAATTTATTAATAGCCATGAGCAGTCATATGAAGAGTTTCTAAATACATTCACATTTCTTTTGAAAGGTATGTAATTTCCCATTAGATAGCACAGACAGAAGGGAAGGTAAAAGAGAAGCAGTAGTATTTAGTGTCTTTGTGTTACTCACCGGCTTTGTGACTTGAGGCAAATCCTTGTGATGCTTTTGTTTTTCCATTCAGCAGTGGGAACCTTAAGAACAACTTTCTATAGATTGGTTCCCAGGCTGCTGTGTCTCTACATGTGGTTTGCTTGCTTTAGGGAGGTGGGGGAACATGCACTCTTTGGAAGGATAGACGTTTCCTAAGTACATCCTGCATTGTTCTGCTTGAGAAGTTTCTGTAAAAGAAGAGCCTAAGGAAAGTATTTAACAGTGTGAGATGGCCTGAGATTAGGGGTGTGCAATTTGGGTGCTTTCATAGGTTTGCCAACACTAGCTTGCTGTGCTATGCCTGTGTGTGTGCCTTCTACAAAGTGATTGCCTTCTATGATGAAACAACTAGCTGGAGGGATTTAGATATTGTCTAAATCAGTTTCAGCAAAGCTTTCAACGCTGTCTCTCATGACATCCTCACAGGCAAACTCAGGAAGTGTGAGCTGGTTGAGTGGACAGTGAGGTGGATTGAGAACTGGCTGAGTGGCAGATCCCAGGGTGTTGTGATCAGCTGCACAGGGTCTGGTTGGAGCCCTGTCACTGATGGTTGTAGCACTCGTCAGGCCGG